>JBAMNC010000720.1:0-252500 GCA_037902135.1 Cetoscarus ocellatus
GTGACTTCAAAGAATGCACTGAAACTCCTTCTAAATGAGCTGAAAATGTAATAATTAAAACTGTAAAATTGGTAATATTGTACTAGTTCAATAATGAGTGCCTTAATTACTTCTCAAGTGATGTAAGTCATTTCAAACTGATGATGTTATTAAGTGAGGATGATAACTAATCCATTAGAGAAATTAACACTATATTGAATTAAGGCTAAGTTAACAGCACTTTTTTGACAGTTATCATATTTTCCAAACTCTTTTATATCAATCTTTCCTTTAAGTTAGTCTGTATTGTTTGTATTATTTGGAAAGTTTGCAATAAGTAGAGCTAAACATCACAATTATTACATTTTTGTACATTTAAAGGGGGTCTCCACCTATGCAGCTCCTAAATTATTCATTATTACACATACTACAGAGCTCATTTCATGCACAGGGATATGGCAAATATGGATATGTCAAATATTTCATTACCAAAAATTCAGTGATTTTGTTAAGAATAATTTATCCATCCATCTTTAATACCACTTATCCCTTTCGAGATCACAGGGTGCAGGGGCGAGAGGCTGAGTACACCCTGAACTGGTCACCAGCTAATTACAGTGCCACATACAGAGACCAACAGCTATTCACCCTCACACTCATACCTAAGGGCAATTTGGGGCAATTAACCTGACAAGCATGTTTTTGGTCTGTGGGAGGATACCAGAGTGCCCTGAGAAAACCCACGCAGACATGGGGAGAATTTTCTTAACTCCACAGAAAGACCCTGGTCAACACAGGGGGTCGAAACCAGCAATCTTCTAACCTGCTGCGCCACCGTGCCACCCTACAGTATGTTAGTTTACCTCTAAAACATTGTATGGGAGCATTTTTACTTTCTGTTCTTCTTCAGTTAAAGGACCCAAACTCTTAAAAAAGGCATCGGAATGCCCCACTGCTTCATCAAGGGCTTATTTTAATCACTGTTTAAGTTTCGTACTGCAGAACGAGACTTTGTCATTAAACATTCAAATTATTCAGTTTGTTGAGGGGAAAAGTGTTGTTTTCTGACTGCATCATTCATTAAGGTGTCTTTAAATAGTCAAAGAAGGCCTACCATTTCTTGTGAGACCAGCTGCTTTACTGTGACTTGAGCACCATCTGTAAGCCACATTCATATTGAATTAATAAAAAAGACTCGCTTTTTTCATCGTCCACTTCATTAGTGTGCCTTGCTAGTACCGGGTTGAACCACTTGTATCTTCAGAGTTGTCTTTATTCTTCATAGAGTTGTCAACTATCGTTGACATGATAGTATTACACAGTTACAGTGAAATTTTCTAGCTACTCATCTATTATGTGAAACACTTGTCCCACCACACCAATGGTGCTCTATTGGATTGAGATCTGGGGACTGAAGGCCACTGGAGTACAGTGAACTTATTGTCATGTTCAAGCTTGTGATGCTTGAGAGCTTTGTGACATGGCTTGTTATCCTTCTGATAGTGGGCATCATGTATTACTGGCTCTTTTTACTCATCTACTGTAGCCCAGTAATTAAGGTAACTCATGTCTGTTCAACTGAAAATAAGTTTAGTATTCATAAATACAGGTAATGCAGGAACCAAGTATGTCTTTCAAAGTTATTTTTTGGCTAAACCATGATTCCCCACATTTATCTTGTTTTTTTTATCTATTTAAAAAAATGGTCATGACAATACCTTTTATATGATTCAAGTAAAAGGTCAACAATATTAAACCTGTTTAATACCACCACAGAAGGTAGAAAGTCACAAAAAATAGAAGTTATGTACACCAAACGCAGAGTTTTATTTTTAAATAAGAAAAAAATGTTGACAAATTGTAATGCACCAGAGTTCCTGAATATCATTTTAAGCCCTGTTTCCACCAGAGGGTTCCGTTCGGTTCGTCTCAGTACGGCTCGCTTTTTGTGGCGTTTCCATAGCCTAAAACCGGGACAGGACCCCTTATAAGCGAACCGTACCGTCCTACTTTTTGGGACCCTTCTGTTGGGGTACCAAGCATACCAATTCGACCCCAGAGAAAGCCACAAGGTGTCTTTGGATTAAAAGATCCGTGGGTTGCTACTGTGATGCAAGTCAGGCCTGATTAACCCCGGCTGGGTCACCTGGGCGAGGATGTATGATGTTGGGAGACTTGACACACCTTATGACCCCAGGATACATCACTGATGATGTGTCCCAGTGCATCCATAGATGTTTCTTAAATAATATTGTAAATGTCAAACTGCCATATCTCACAATGCTAACAAGTCCAGATTTAGGTCACCACCAAATTCTAATCAGTTCTTCCTTGTTCCATGACCAAAATTCCCAGGAAATTCAGCAAAATCCTTTGAAGATCTTTTTGATTTATCTTGCTCAGAGATGGACAAGGCCAGCCATAAAGGGAGATAAAGGGTAAATCTTTCTGGGACCCAGAGTTGTGGAGGGGCCCAACATAATGTTTTTTTCATAAAATTGTCACATTTAATGTGACAAGACCTTTGCAATGTGTTTATTGCAAAAGCTCATATTTGGACAAGGATAAAACTGGGATTTAGAGTGCAGCCCAACATGTACCTTCTTATTAATAAGACATTGATATTTGATTTTTAGCAATAATATACACACTCATTAATCAAATTAAATAATAATTCCCCATTCAAATTTAAGAGCTTAAATAGATAATCATGTGCTCATAAAGCACGTAACTGTCTCATGTTCCTTAGTCTAAACACTTTTTACTGAGCATTAGGCCAGCCATTTTTAATTACTGATATAAACAGCATTGTCTTACCATATGGCTCATTTAAATACTTATTTATAAATCTGAAAATTTTGATTAATTGCTCAGCCCTGGTTTAAAGTTGGTGGCATTTCATTTCATTCTAGTAATTTGTGAATTCAGATAAAACTGGCAGCAGCTATTAACGGTATGCATGTTCCTCACTGGTGTGTAACAGACAATTTGAAGGCGTGATGCGTATGCTGCGGTGGAAACCATTTTGCCATGAAAGTGTGAGTTGTTTTGCCCACTGCTACTGACGTCATCTGCAAACCTCTTGATGAAGTCAAAGGGACAAAGTAAACAATGTGTAGGCATGCTGATAAAGCAGGAAAGTGGAAGTTCCAATTGATGGCAAATTAACCATGGCAGTAATTGTTCAATCACACAGACCAAAGGAGAGCTTTGAAGCTGTGATGAGGGTCAGACTTTTAACAGCACTGACTGATGCTGGTGTTTTGTTACACAGGAGGACACGGAGATGAAGATGAAGCATGTTTAAGGACACTGAGTGAGGGTGAGGCATGTCCACACAGGTGTATTTGCTGAATTTGTCATTCAAAGAAAACTGCTGTTCAGTTATATAGACAAAGATGGATGGCTGACAGCAGAATGTCTCAAATGACAATATTGCTGCTTCTTGTGTGAAAATGCATCACAAATATAAACTGGGGGAATTGTATATCTTTTCCCAAGGCTGCTTTCCATTTGCGGTTTTAGTTGCAAAAAAAGACATAAAGGAAACTATGCTACTTGTATATCTAAACCCCAATTACAAAATGTTGGGCCATCGCTTTAAAGGTGAGGTGTGTAGAATTTGGCAGCATTTCGCCAAACAGAAACGGTGAATATAGGATATAATGTTTATATTTGTATGTAAAGTCCGTCAAAATAGTAGTACAATCATCCCCATAAAACTTTGTTTTATTTTTATTTAGTTAGAAAAAGCTTCAAAAAATTTACATTACTGCGGGCTGCGTTCATGTAGGCCGACATAATGATCCGCCATGTTGTCTACGGGTGGATTTTAGGGACAAAAAGAACGCAATGCGAATCTGTCCGCCGGTTCTGAAATCTACCTGCAATGCAGGCGAAGAAGAGGAGAGAGGACGGTGGTGGATGTAGAGACAGTTGTTACTCTGCACTAGGGATTTAAATTGTGTGTATTTTACAGTTAAAGCTTTGAAAATGGAAGACCTTGTCACTTTAGTAAATGATGCCGTGTTCACGTTCCCTTTTGGTTTTCACAGGCTTCCGTTGCTCAGCGATGTGACGTTTTGGTTACGGTTGGGCTCATTCTAGAATCTGAACGATAGATGTCGCTCTAATGCCAAATTCTACACACTGCACCTTTAAATTAACCTGACACTATTCTATACAGTTGAATATATACTATTCAGGATATATGACTATGAGGGTGGACCCAGCTGCACTGCAAGGTTAGTGTTAAATATCAATAAAATAGAATACATTGATTTGCAAATCCTTTACAACCTGTTCAATTTCAATACATCAAGAAAACGAGACATTCAAAGTTACAACGGATAATTTTTTTTATACACACATCCAATATCTTGAGAATGCCGTAAAAGATTTGTACACAAAAGTCTGCTTGGATGTAAGGATGAAGTTTTCAGGTTTTAAAATACAAAGGGCAAGATTGTGGAGTCTCACAGCCAACTTTTGCTTGTGAAACACAGTATTCCGTGTAGATTTTATAGGATTCTCATCAAATTTTGCACTGATGTCCACTCCTGCTTAGAGCTGACATGCTTAGATTTTCATGGTCTTAGTCAGAGGTCAGGGTCATGGAGTTCCATCATAATCCTCTGCTCTTCAATGGCAACTTCTAGAACCAGATTTCAGGATAATGGTTTTCAATCTTTACACAAACATTTAAGAGCTCATACTAGGGTTTTTTGAGTTTAATATGCCCTAAAGTGTGTTTAACATGTCCCTTTCATATGACAGATCACGTTCATGACCAAGACAAAAAGTCAGCAGCACCAGGACTTCTCCTTTTACCATGTTTATGGTGCTTGAAGCTGCCTAACACAACTAATTCCATTGGCTCCCCCAATAGACTATCCAATGTGAAAATTCAATGGCTTGTTGTAGCACGGTCTGTATTTTGTAGCGCAAGTGATTGTGTACATGCCCAAGCAGCCATCGGAAATTAATATTGTGGACCTGATTTAAGAAAAAATATGACCTCTTTAAACATGACACAAGTGTGAACTGATGAGATTTTCTAGTCGAAGGTCAAGTTTTCTGGGCATCCTTTGAGTGGACTACCTAAAGAAAGCTTTTAGGGACTTCAGCCTAACTTTGCATATTTGTCTTCTTGCACTGAAGATTAAATTCTTAGATTTTGGAGGTCATAGGTCAAAAGTTAGTTGGTATCATGGTTATTGCCTACTTGTTAAAATACTTCAGAAACGTTTTCAGGGATTTTCTTTTAATTTTGCATAAACATAAACTTTGACTCTGAGACAGACAGGTAAAATTTTGGAAGGACAAAGTAAATTTACTAAAGCCTCATGATCGTGCCTTGCTTGTAAACTTGATATCTCAAAGAATTATTTAAGGAATTTTTGTCAAACTTTTCAAGGATGTCAGGATTTGACTTCATGAAAATTTGGTAGGTATGACATCCGAGGCCAAGTGACCCACCACTATTCCATGTTGACCATGGAATTCTTCTACAGAGTCTCGAGCACTATGTAGGCATCACAGGCTCTGCCCTTTGCTGGTTCAGGTCCTACCTGGCAGAACGGATGTTCTCTGTCCGGTTAGGCCATGCTTCCTCAGATGTGGCCCCACTGACCTGTGGTGTCCCTCAAGGCTCCATCCTGGGTCCTATTCTTTTTCTTCTGTACATGCTGCCACTTGGAGATGTCTTTCAGAAACATAAAATATCTTTTCATTGTTTTGCGGATGACGTCCAAATATACATGCCGCTAAGGTCGCTAGGTAAGGAGACTGTGCAGACATGTCTTGATTGCCTCAATGAGGTCAAAGCTTTGATAAGTGCAAATTTTCTCAAACTTAATGAATCTAAGACGGAGATTATCCTGTTTGGAGGACACACCTCCACAACAGCCTGCTTTGCAGATGTCCTGGGCCCTTTGAGTTCCAACATTCAGTCCACTGTTAGGAACCTTGGTGTTATCTTTGACAACCAGTTTAACTTTGATAAGCAGATCAGTGCCGTTGTGAAAACGAGCTTTTTCCAACTCCTTCTCTTAGCAAAGATCAAGTGCTATTTCTCTCAGGTTGATCTTGAAAAGACTATCCATGCCTTTATTACTTGCAGACTAGACTACTGTAACTCCTTATGCATTGGCATGGGTAAGTCATCTATTAACCGCCTTCAGCTCATCCAGAACGCTGCTGCTCGACTCCTCTTCGCAAAAAAAAGCGCGACCACATCACTCCAGTTCTTGTGTCCCTCCACTGGCTCCCAGTCCGCTTTCACATTGAATTTAAACTCCTTTTAATCGCTTATAAAGCCCTCAATGGTCTTGCCCCTCTTTACTTGTCTGAAATCCTGCATTGCCACTCCCCAACTAGAGCCCTAAGGTCTTCTGACCAGCTGCTATTGGAGGTCCCCAAAACCAGACTTAAGTCGAGAGGTGACAGGGCCTTTGCAGTGGCTGCCCCTAGACTGTGGAACAGTCTCCCCGTCCATAGAGCCTCTCAGACCATAGAGATTTTTAAATCTTCCTTAAAGACCCACTTCTTCTCCCTAGCGTTTTCATAAATTAGCTTATACAAATCACAGGCATTTTAGCTTAAGCTTTTATACTCTTACTGTTTTATTTTAATGTGTTGTTTTTATTGTTATCTATTTATTTATTTCTTCGTATTTTTTGTACAGCACTTTGATCGACTGCTGTCCTTATGAGGGTGCTCTATAAATCAAGTTTGACTTGACTTGACTTGACTTGACTTGGCTTGACTTGCCTCCCTCACAAAGGAAAATCCAAAAATCAAATCAAAAAATGGACAACACGCAAAAAACGAAGGATTCCACTTTTAATATTTCACTCATTTGCATCCTCAGTCCCAGATATTTGCAGTGTTGTTAGAGGATTATTTTTAAAATCTCTTTGGTATCTAATTCTGAATGTGTTAAATATAAATAAATATGTCTGAGCTGTTTTTAACTGAAAACGGGGTTAAAAAGGATTCTCAGATCACTGCATTCTGTTTTTATTCATGTTTACTGCAATGTCCCAACTTTTCTGGATTTGAGGGTTTTATGAAATCAACAGAGAAAAAAAACTGACTGACATAATCAGATTTAAATCCAAGGCATTGTATATTTTTCACATATTCAACCTTTGTCTCCCTGACCCTGATTGTGCCTTCTAATCCCCTTCAATGAATATGTATTCACACATCCAGCCTCATAATTAACATGTTCTCTGTAAACACAATCATGCCCTACCCATCATGCCTCAGTCCTGCTGATCTGTCTCTGCTGTCGCTGTCTGATGTGTTAATTGCACCTGTATGGTGTCCTATGACTGCTCCAAAGCTCTGTTAGTGGTTATCAATCAACCTACAACACAAGTCTAAGCTGCCAAGCCTGGGCTCTTTGGTCAGGCGCCAGCATCCTATTGGCTGGGCAGCAGTGAGGCGGAACAGAGATGACTGACAGCTAACAAGGAAGTGGTGTAAGGACGGGAAGGCAGAGGGTGGTGTTGGTGATTAGAGTGACAAGTTAGCTGCCTTTTTCTTTATTCATCATACCGGGCTGGATGCTTCCAAAAGCAGCTGCTAACTGATCATTTGTTCACACTCAACATTTTAATATAGCACCTTCAGAAAAGATTTCACAGTAAAACTTCAAATGAAAGCCTATCATATTTTAACCTCCTTTGATCCAAGCTTTTGTTGGCAATTCAATTTCAGCCACCATTTGGGACTAGCACGACCTGATAATACTCTATAAAACCTAACTTAAGTCCTTTTTTAAGACATTAGTTTTATTTAACTGTTTGCAGGAGAGAAGCCAACTTAACCATTTCCTCTGAAGATCCTATGTGTCCAAAAGCATTTGTCTCTGAATAAGTTTTAGACCATGGCTGTAATTCAGTAAAACTAAGAATGAGTCAACAGAAAGGAAAGGAGAGTTACAAAGTTGTTTTGGTAACATTCCCATTCTCACCCTTCAGTACTAGCTTACAAGCATACTTATTAATAGCAGATTGGCTGCAACTTAGACATTTAGACATTAAAGCTGCATTTACACGTTAACATAATTAGCTTACACTGATCAGTGTTGAGAAATCATCAAAGTTTCAATCAAGTACATTCCAGGAGTCAGTTTTACTGTGTTCAATGCAGTTCAATGTATCTAAAGCAGAGAGAAATGTTGCACTGGTGGAGTATGGCATTTCTTGAGAGCCCCAGACAAATTGTAGATGGGTTTGGCCAATGCAGATGTAATGCATGGGCAGCACGTTCAACTTTAGGGGAACTTTGGTAAGCCCACATCTGACCAATGAAACAACTCGTTGTTTACATGTGTGTCACAGTCAGTCAAAACATTAAACATGGCAGCTGGCTTCATATTGCATCTGCATCACAGCAGCTGTTTTATTTGACCAGTATCATCAAAATGACAAGGATAATGAATTTAAAGATAATGTACAGATGAAGATAGTTTTGGAGCTGTAGTATGACCATGGTGAGTGTTTACTAAAGACAGTTGGTCTTGAAGTGTGGTACAGTTTCAGATCCTGAATGATATGAGACGCACCAAGTTCTCCTCCTTAACAGAACCAGATGTCCCCATTTAGTTTCTGTTTACTTGAAATCAGCCCCAGGTCACTATCACTTGATATTGCATCCGTTTTGGCTCCCGTGGTGTGAAAATGTGTCACTTTAAACGCACATAGAAAGGCATGTTAAAATTCGCCTTCAAAATATTAGCAACTGGCACAATGAATCAGTTTGCTTCGGTTGTTCTTAATTTGTGTTGTTTATAATTGGTTGAGTTGTGTTCCTGCACTGCACTGAAATGCTGAATCCTAAACTTCTTGTTCAAAATGCAAACACATGGCCAGTATGTAGTCCTGTCTATGTTAAAGTGGACATTGAGCGAGCTTTAAGCAGGAATGTGACCAGCAGAGCCGTCTCGGTGTCTCTCTCAGTCAGAGGAGGGGCCCGCGATGTGCTGCTACCTGCCCGTGCACATCTGTCTGCTCTCCGTCTTACTCTCAATGGCACCCTCGCCCTAGATCATCTCCTCTTCCTCCACGCTTGAGTTGCACTTGGCTTGCGTGGAAAAAATGTGGACCGTCTCTCGCCTCTCTTCTCTTTGGAACTTTGATGTCTCAAGTGTGATTGCTCTTGGATTGTGGCCGCTTTCCCTTGAAGGTTTTGACATGAAAAGCAGGCCGGGCTCTCAGGTTTATCCCATGGCCAGTGATCCAGGACTAAAACAATCAGCCGGCCCACTGTGGGATACTATTACCGGGGAGAGTGAGGCACCAAGCATAGGGGCTTCCTCAGCCATGAAATACACTTTTCCTCTGAGTTACAAACACATTTAGGTGTGTTGATTGAATTATGCCGACCCACGCTCCCATTAATAGATTTTAGTCTGAAGTTTGTGCAGACCGCTGACACTGAAATACTGAGAGAACATTCCTGGTGTGTTTGCACGGAACTGGGCGACTGAAACGGTTTCACATTTGTTATGAATTAAAAAGAGATGAGGCCCGTAATTGCAGTTAAGATTGACCCAATCTGATAAGTATGATAATGTGACATGTCATTAACAGTGGAGGCATAAGTGACAACCCTTAAGCTTCACTTACACTTTCATTAAATATTGATCTTATCTGTGCTCATTGCTGCTCCAGCCTGCAAATTACACCAGATAGATATATTCCCATGACAGTGGAGCGGACGATAATCATCCATCTTCATGTGACATTTGGCAGAACTCTTGTTTCATGAGCTAAAGTGCCATTGTGGTGGATGAGAGAGAATAATAATGTACAGTGTTCAAGATCACCATTATGTTAGATTGTATCTTATCAAATGAGGGCAGAGTGTGACAGTTAATCTACTTCATCCATGTCTGTCAAAGACAAAAGGAGAAGAGTATCCTGTATCATTTAGTTCAAATTTTAACTCAAAGAATGTCAGGAAAAAAATCTTCCTTTTTAAAAAATGTGCTCTATCATATTGCATCGCTGAAGACATCACTGTGTGTTAGCAGTTGAACTCATTTTTACACTTACTCCATTTTAGGACCAGGTACTTTGTTTTAATTACAGATCGCAGTATAATTTAATAGTACCTCCTTAATATAGGCAGGGTCGTTATGAGAATCAGAATGAGAATCTCTTTATTCTCATTGTATCTAAATACAACGAAATTGGAATGACCCTTATAATTTAACCAAACTGTAGAGTCAAAAGCTGCTGCACCAGTGCGTGGCGCCATCTTCGCTCAACAAGAGATGATATATCTCTGCGATCCCTTTGACTTGTGGAGGCCATCTAATGCAAATGAGCTCTGTATTGTCAATGCACTCTATTTGATTTGATCAATTTTATTCTAAAGATTAAAGAATTGTACCTCTGGTATTTAAAGGCTTCAGTCAAGATATTCTTTGAATTGGCATCAACAATGAAAAAATGTGATAAATATTGATATTGGTCAATAAGGGAAAATATATTGTGGATCACATTTTTTGCCATATTACCCAAAACCTAAGTTCACAGTATCCTATGATGCAAGAAAAAAATTAAAAATCAATCTCTAAATTGTCAGTGCTTTCATTATGATGCATTAAGGTATTTGATCATGTAAAAGTTTAGAACAGTCACAAAAAATACAGATTCTAAATAAGTTGGATAAGTTGTTGGAGTGACAAACCTAGCAATGCAGGGATCATAATTTGAGAAAACAAGAGTGGAATTAGTGCAGGTGAATATAGTGTCCATTTTTTAAAAGTGTATTTCATTTCTAAAGTAGAAAATGATGTTGGTCAAGCCCTCATCATTTGTTCTCGGTTAGGTCAAATGCAGTAAAGCAATAAGCCCAAAGCTTTGTCATTATTCTTTTTAAAAATGTTAAAATTAAGTACAAAAACTAAACATCAAGAGCTATAGTCCTTTTCCAACTTTTCAACGGGTCAATGCAAGCTCATTCAAGTCCATTTCAATCTAAAGATATCAAAAGGACTTCCTGTCTGTGGTGTGTTAAACCCAAAGTAATGGCACTTATTTGTTCCTACAGCTTAAGTTCTGCTCAAGATTTGTTGATTGCTATGCTAGCTGTGGCTCTAGTGTTACCTGGTTATTCAGGGAGCTTGAAATACCAGAGAAACCAATTAGTCCTGGCGTTAACCATTGCCATTGTTGTCTTAATGCCTCCTTCAAATATCCACAGCCAGCTTTTCTGCTACCATTGAGAGAACCTCCCCCACTGTTTTTTTCCACCAATTTCGTCCCGATTAACTGGATCAATGGGCATTAAAGGACCCAAGCAAAGACAAACACAGTATTTGGGGGGGAGGTCCACTTTCAAACAGAGCAGAAATCCCTGTAACTACCTGTGTGCCTGGGACAAACGGAGATGGCTATTCAGTCGTCAGTCCCACCTCACACAGTGTTTATTTAGCTACGGCTTAGAGCAGACACTTTTAATCTATTTTGCTTTCTCCTGCAGAACTTGCAATCCAGTGAAATTATTTCCTTCAATCTCTGTCTACTCTCTTTGTTACACACACACACTCACTCACACACACACACAGATACAGAATGAAGAGCTAAAAGTTGTGTTAAATTTGTTTGAGTGATAGAACATTATGTTTCTCTCTGTGAAAACCCACTTAAGTAAAGCTTGAATTATTTTTACGTCAACTTGGGGGTGTCCATAAGGGATTGTACCTGCCATACTTTATCTATCACTTCTGTCACCGTCTCAGGCATGTTAATGCCATGTCCACAAGTAGGTGGGTATTTTTAAAAATTAAGGGGGAAAACCTCCATTTTCAAAAATAATCCTGTCCACATTCGTGAAGTTTTTTAAACATCCTCATCTGCACAAAAACGCAATAACACATAGTATACTTTCGATGTTCTATTTTCATATCCATTCTTACCACAAGTGTGAGTGGTGTTACATTTTAACTTGTAGCTGTGTGTTGGCATGCAGTTTAAGTTTACATTCTTCATGTATATCTAAATCCGAGACATATCTGATAATCTTGATCAAATACTGTTATTTCAAACCATTCAATTCAAAGTGTGAGTAATCTTGTTTTTTTCATGATATGTTGTTTACATGGCAACCACGGATGCAGTTAGTCATTGGTCACTCAACACAGTCACATGTGAAACAGTAACACAGAGTCTCGTCCTAAATGTCTGCAGCATTTTTATCGTTTTTAAAGCAGCATCACAGCGAGGCAACAGCTGACACTATGTGTGATAATGTAAATAGTACTGTCAGTACTAATAACACAGAAAAATTGAGGAATGTCCACTGCAGCACATGTAAACAACAGTGATAATGTTGCATGGTGGAGTCCTGAGAAGAGGTCAGTGAAGAGCGTGACATAAACCCAAAACGCTGTTTTCCCTGTCCATATGGCTATACCAGAAACAGACAAGAAAAGTGCTACATAAGTCCACTGACCATTTAATGGGAAAACTGGCACAGCGTTAGGATGACTTTGGGGATAATACCATGTCCTAATTGATCATGTGCGTCAGATGTGGCATCGCATCATGTCGCATCGCACAGCATTGCACACCTGTATCCATTAAAGATTTAATTCTATGCCCTATGTATCCCCTTAAAGTCAACAGTACATCAAATGCTTTAACTGTACATGTGGGCATGTAGTGCTTTGTGTTGACAGGTGGTTGACTTAACGGCTTGTCGATATACACCTATCTATGAACCAATCATAGTTTCTCCCTTGGTGCTGAAAGTTAATGTAAATCATTTAACTAACTGAAATAGATGAATGCTCCACTATTTCCACTATGTTAAAAAAAATAATAAGTGCCGAGGAGTGAGAGAAGTCAAGGAAAATAAAAAAAAAATCCCTCCAGCACTTCTTCAAAATCCCTCTGTCCTCACTCCTTGTCCATGCTGACAGGAGCGATGTGAGGAAAATAGAAACGGGATGTCAGGGTAAAAACTTTTTGCAGCATTGCTCAGGGCCAGTAAGGACACACATATGAATCCATGAAGTTAGCTTGATCTGTTGCTGATGGTCATGTGCGTCGTGTTCAATTAGGACATGTTGTGTTTGCCAAGGACACATTGACATGGGTCAGTATGAGCTGGGGATCAAACCCCTTAACTCCCCACTAACTCTGTGAGACTTGTAGTATGACAAAATACCCAACTGCCATACTTATTCTAAACAGAACAAGCAGTATGCATTGGACAAGGGTACCTTGCGTACTGTTTCTCACAAAACAAAGAGCCAGCTGGACAGAGGCTGAAGTTGCAGGCTGAAACAAGGTATGGAGTGATGTAGGAATTACTGAACTATGTAGGCAAGTCTTGAAGTTAGCATTGCGCTGGCTACCTCAACAACAAAACAGGGTTTGGAAATACATGTTTTGGTCACACATGATAATTTTTTACAAAAGAGCACTGCTTTTATAATTTTTGAAAGGAAAATGTAATCGGCAAAACCCAGCTAATGTCAGGCTCTACTGGAACTACATTTGGCGAACTAACTCTGTTGCCAAAGCTGAACGTCTAACTTTTATGTAACATCCTGGCCTCCCTTTTAAAAAGACTTTCTTATCAACGTGACTTGGTTGATCTTATTGCTATGTCAAATTGATTCAAGCATTGTTGCTTAAAGGTGATGACAAATGAAGACATTTAATATCCCAACCAACTTTATGGGTCATGGCTCATTAACTACATGTGTACAAGGGCCAGTTCTTTGCTGGACTTATTTTAAAATGTAGATATTTAGGGCTAACTAACAGACAGATACAGCTACTTCAATTTTCCCCTTCCAGCCAAGATAGTGCCAGGTTCCACAAAATACCAACTTCTTGTCGGTTTTATGTATTTCTTCGCCCTAAAATTAATCAGTCCATATTATTCATGCCACTGCCTGCAACATGGGGAAATAAATATATTTTGCCTTCAGCTTTCTGGGGGTGTAATTTTTTCTTTCACTGTTTTTTTTCTCCTAATTTACTTGTTTCCCTGGTTAAGTACTGACTAACAGTGACTCTCAGGTATAAGATCAAACATAAGGTCATTCCTCAGTCCCAAGTGTTGCATTCTTAGTGGTAGGGATATGACAGCAAAACATACTCTCAGAACCACAACGTCTTTTTCTACCTCATACCTTCAGAATTTGATAATATTCTGGGGGCCAGATAGGAGCTATGGGGGTCCTGATGTCGCCCTCAGGCCACCAGTTAATGATCTCTGTAGCACTGTGGTAGGAACCAAATGTTCTACAATGTTAACTCACTTCTGCATCTAAGGATTTACCACTTATCGCTCTATATCAATGAAAAACATAATGAGCTTTGCAAGCATCAACAATTATGTGACATTTACAATGCAGTAATGCAAATCAACTCTCAGTAAAATTGCATTCTCTAGCTTCAATGCATGGCTTACACATCCATAAGTAAATTTTCAGCTGTGAATACCATACAAATTCAAATTATTCACAATCAAGATTTTTTTTCAGTCAGTTTATAGATGTTACAATTAAGCAGTGTTAGCCATTAGCTAGGCCTTTTTTTGTGTTTTTGGATTACTAAGAAAAATTTGATACATAATTTGTGTAGTTGTTTTGACACACTCTCCAGCATAGCAGGTGGAAGTAATTCGCTTTCTAAGTTGGTTGCCACCTGCCTGACAACAAAATGAAAGTGAATTGGAAGAATACTGCAAGGTAATGGGTATCTGGCAGTCATACTACATAAAACTGCTCTGCCTTTTACTGTATAGACAGTTTTGAGAGCATGTGAAGACCTAAATCTAACATTTGCAAAGTTTACATTAAATAGTAACTCAGTACAAAACCAGCAAAGGGTTACAAGATAGATCATTGTCAACAGGTAGGCAACAAGGTGTTTTTAAACCAGAAGTTAGAAAGGTAAGTAAAGGTAGTTCTAGCATCCTGAGATACTGTAAATGATGTTAGACATTTTCAATTGGGTGGAATGAGATCGGAATGAAAATCAACTTCAATCTCTCTGAGAACTTAACAGAACTGATCCGTCCCTCATTATTGCCTCCACTAAAGTATTTATTTGGTGTTTGAACAGGTGTGGATGAAAGGGCCACAGGTGAGCGAGCTGCACCTTCAGAGGATCGACTGTCCTGTGACTCACCCAAACTCTGACCGGCCTCCTTCTGCAGACGTCCCGCTTTGATCAAAGTCTCCTCGGTCCGTCAGTTCAGCAGTGACGACACTGGCAGCTCAGTGTTTTCACCACAGTCTGAGCGGATGAGCAATTAGAGGGACGTGTTGTGAGGTGAAATGTATCTTCAGATTAATTGTCCCACCTGTGTTTAATTCACGTAGACACCGCTGAAGGTCGTCTCATCTGAGATCCGTCAACACTAAGCTACAGCTGCCTCACTCAGAGAAAAAAGAAGTGTTAATAATCTTCCTGTCTTGGATGTTAATGTGTTGATGTGAATGCTGTGATATGAGATGGAAAAATCCTGGAATTATCCAAAACACTGACTGCTGTCTGGATACTTTACGAGCTGGTAAAACATCCCCACTAATCATCATAGCGTATCGGTCATTAACAGGATTTAAGACAGGATATAACATGATTGCTGTAAACATCTGATACTGAATCAAATTTCTGTCTGGACTGCAACATCTACGAGATTACCGTTTATGACGTTTTCAAAGTTGTTTCCAGCTATGTTTAGGTGAAAGTATGCCACAAATAATCAGTTCAAGTCCAAATTCACCTCAGGTCTGAACTAAGATGGATCTTTAAAATGCTTAATTCACTGATGATACTGAGTTTCTAAGTGATTGACTGTCAGTTTTTTTTTTTTTTTTTTTGCATGTTGAGGTTAATTGTTTTTCCCAAAGTAATATCTATATGCGTGAGCCAGAGCAGGGCTTGAATACCTCAAACTCCCATTGATGATAGAGCTCAATATATACCAAGCCCCAAGTGGGTTTGGTCTTTTAATTCTGTTCGTCATATTGCTGAAAAGAAAACAGTGCCTGTATTTGTATTGTTATGATGTGTATCTGATGAATTCAGTGCCGCCCTTCCCTAAACGCAAAACACGCGCTGTGCGTAGGGCCCCGCGATCCATGGGGGGCCCCATTTTAAGCAAGGGGACGCATTCTCCGCTGTCTGATGCAGCCACGATCCGCTCTGTGGACTACAGGCCTGAAATTTCCATTTAAAGTGCGGCTATTACCGTTGTTGTCTGTCAGTCATTTTGCAGTGCAGCCAACGCACATGTGAACATCTGATCTAAATACGGCCTAAATTGCGCAGCGTCTGTGTGCGCGTGCTCCTCCATCTGCCTGTGAGCGTAAAGACGTAGATAAGCGTGCATCACAGAGGACTGTGAGCAATCATCAATCACTTTGTGTGATTTTGTAATTCAAACGGTGTCTTGATTTTTTTTTTTTTTTCATTATTTTATTTTATTTTGCATTTATGGATCCACAGTGATATGTCTGTATTTAAGGGGTGTCCCTTTTTAATATCACCTTTAAAAAACATAAAAACAAACGCAGTAGTGTTGAAAGAAAGTGAGAACTTTCAGTCAACAACTTTAGACCAATTGACTATGTTCAATTTCTTCTACTCTTGTTTTCTTGATGGCATAGAGGTCAACAAAAGGCAAAATGTTCACCTGTAACATCCCAAAACATTTAAAAATATGTTTCATGTGATGTGGCTCAGTGTAACTTTTATTATTATATGGAGCAAATAAAAAAACTGGAGGAATAAGTGTACATATGTTAATATTTTTGTTGTTTGTTTGCATGTTTTGTTGAGTTTGTTAGCTTGTGGTTATTTTTTTCAGACCTAGATTCAGATATGAGACTTTCTATGGTTGTTGTTTGTTGGTGCAACACTGTTAAAGTCTGATGCAAAATTGAATACAAGCAATTTATGAGATAATGGCTCTGTAACAACCAATGCCCTTTGCAGTAAAGTATAGAAATTTTCACTGTTGCTTGTATTATCTATCTCTATTATCATTTAAAGATTAATGCACTTTTCAAACTTTATTGTTTCTAGGTTCTGAGAAGGGTATAAAGAAAATGTTTTTATTAGTGCACACTGCACCAAAATTCTTTATTTTATTTATCTTTTTTTTATGATGATCAACGGATGTGACAACTTTTTGCTTAGCCAATCATGCTTATTTAAAGAATATCACATTACAGAAAGCATCCAAACAAACAATCTAACTAACTAAAATACAGAATATAGCATATAATGCAGGACACTGAGAGCACAAGTCACTTCCAACATGCTTGGGTTAGTTGTTGTCAAATATACGCAAAACTGCCCTATCTCACACTATTAACAAATTCTTTAAAAAATGTTTATGGATCTACATTTAGATTCAGATCATCATCATCAAAATTTATTCACTTCTCTCTCGTGCCAAAACCAACACTTCCAAGTATCAACCAGATCTGTTAAGAAGTTGTTGATTCACTAACTAAAATGTGGAATACTGTCCTATCTAGCAGTGTTATCAACTCCTTTAAAAACATTTTTGGATCTACATCTGCATTCAGATCACCCCCAAAATCTTTGGTCCTTGGCCCAATTCTGAGCTATCAAACAGGAGCTGACAAACAAACACCAGTAAACATAACCTCCTTGCGAAGGTAACTAACAAAAAAACAGTAAAATGACCACAGACATGAAGCAAGTGACTGGAAGAATTTTATGCATCAGCAACGATGCTACATCTTTCATAGTGTTACTGTTGCTTAAAAAAAAAAAAACGTTTATCCTGGAACCTGCTGTTCAGGGTCTGTGACAGATGTAGACACTTAAATTTTCCCCAATTCCCTTGCTAAGCATGGAAAATGACACTATACAGAAATTGAACAAAAAAAAAAAACTTGTTTTGACTCCCAAAGACTGGAAGTTGGCTGGTCACTGGCTGAAACTCGTCTGGCTTTTCACTGGGAGGGTAAATCTGTGTGCTTGTTTCTTTCTCTCTTACTTGTTTCCATTGTGTTTACTTTGTAATTATTTGCTCCTACTCCATCTGTCCACTTCTAAACCTGTCATGTAAGAGTTGTGCAAGTCTGTGTGGCTAAATTAAGGCTTTTTTTGGAGCTTTGACTCAGTGACCTCCTGTCCGTCACAGGGAGTGAAATTTCAGAAGATGAAGATGTTGCGACTTGTCCTAGGGTGGCTGAGAGAGAGAATTACACCACACTCTGATTGTTAGACGTTTTGAAAAGTAATGACGAATATTGAAAATAGTGATGAAGCAATGCCAACTATCTACAAAGAGATGAATCACAGTTAAGTTTTTCACCTGCATCCTTTAGACCAAGCCCTGCTGTCTGTTTAGAGCCATGTGACTGGGAGGGAGGGGGTGAGGGAGAGTAGAAAGATAAGGTGAGACCCCCTTCACTCCTCAATTCTTACCTCTACCTGCACTAGGCTCTACCAACCAGCTGGATGCATTTAGCGAACCACACTTTTATTTCTATTCTTTTTTTAAACAGGATTTGGAAATGGAAGCGGAAAAGCTAGCATTGTGATAAGAGCTGTCGTGGCCTTTTTCAGTAGATGGGCACTTCGGATTGGACTTTTAATATCTTGGAAATGTTTGGTCAAAGGCATCTGGTGTCTACTCTCCTGCCTGCAGTTTTCCATTCACCTGCAGCTCACTTTTTCCCAACCTTCCCAACCAGACTGGGCTCTCAACCTCAGATCCTGATCCCAGGGCCTTTTATCAGCTATGAATCCCTGAGGAGTTATCTGCAGCCGGAGCCGTGCAAGGAGGCTTTGCTACTGGCCACACAGGCTGTTGGGATGGGGCAACTTGCAGAGGTCATGGGTGAGTTTGATAAAGGACTTGCTCAGCCATACTGGCACTGTACAACCACCATCTCTGTGACAATCTCAGTCAGCACCATCTGATTCCAGTGTAAATGTTTACAGAAGATTAGCTAACAGCTCATAACTAACAATCAATTATCAAGCTGTGTTAAAATGGACCTAATGATGGCTGCGTTAATTATCCAATTCAGACCCATTAGTTCTTTGTCACCCGTTGGCGATTGTGTAATTGGTGCTCGCACTGTGCTTTCCAGATGAACAGAGGCCAGTGAAGCAGCGTCGCGCGCGGGCCAACTACAGCAGCTGGCAGCTGGAGGAGCTGGAGAAGGCCTTCGAGACCACCCACTACCCAGACATCTTCATGAGGGAGGCGCTGGCTGTCAGGCTGGACCTCATCGAGGCCAGGGTGCAGGTTAAATCAGAGTCATTTAACCCTTAGTAACACAAGTGATTGGAAGTGACCCATATTATAATCCATGTGATTATGCAATCTTATATTTAAGTTCTTTTTTTTTTCATTTTTAAAAATAATTGGAAAAATAACCAGAAATAAAGAGCTGCATCTGCCCCCTCCAAAATGGGACACACATAGATGATTGTCAGAGGTCCAAAAGCAGCACATAAGCTCACTGTAGGTGTCTGAAAGCCGCAGTCTGACAATACCAAAATTTGACTGTCTCTGAATTAATCAAAGATAGTTTAAAAGTTTGAATGAAATGACATTACGGAAATTTTTCCTGAGGAATACTTGAAATCTGAAATGCTAGCAATTTATATTTAAAATGAACTTGGCATTAAACACCCCCGCCAAATCATTTTTGACCCACTTATGCATCTTAGAGTTAATGTATGCAAATGTTTTTATAGTTTAATGAAGCCTAACCGGCTCTTTCATGTGCCCCTTTGTGTAGCACACAACCCTCTCACTGATAGGCTTTTCTTAGCATAAGAACAACATCTCCTAAAAACACAGTATTATATTATCATTTATCATAGGGGAGGCTGGAAGCAGAGGACATGTCATTGCCATGTACACAGAAAAATCATGGAGGTGAATTTAACAACCGTATCTTTTGATTGAATAGATGTCTACGTATATCCTTACTACATACAGTTAAAAGCACATTTTGAAAGCATTAATAACTTCATGCTTCAAATGTAGCAACTCTCTAACTAGATGAAATTTAATAGTGGTCAACACTGGTTGACTTTTTAGTGAAAGCTAGTCCTCAATTTTACTGAGAAATTATGTTTAATAATATTAAAGTCCATTATTGCATGCTGAAATATATCATAGTCCCGACACCTTTGTATAGAGAGGTGCTTGAAAACAGGGTTATCCTACAGTATATTGAAGTTTTTCCTTCTGCAAATTTAAACCCAACATGTAATCACAGTTTGTTGCTAACAGCAAAACACAATTAGAGTGATACATGTCTTATTAAGGCAGTACATTAAATATAATGTGGCTGGTGGGAGTCTTCTGAAATCCACCTGCATTCGGCAGATTGGCTGGTGTTAATGTCAAGCCCTGCTGCAATGTTGAATTTATGCAATACTTTGTGTAATATTGAAAATTTACACCCCCACTGTTGTTTGACACTAAATAAGAGTTATTGGCATTAACACCGAATTGATTTCAAAATGGTTAATTTAATTTACTAGAAACAACAGCTAGTTAACTTAAAATAATAATATTTGAATCACTCAGTTTTGACAGAAATGACAGTTGGAGATCCCAAGGGGCTTATTTATAAAATTGCAGTTTAAATCTCAGCTAATGATTTTGCTTGAAGCCATATTTATGTATATTGTATTTTCTTACAGTAATAGGCCAAATAAACCTTTTGAAGTCATTTTATATTTTCCTTTTTTTTTTTTTAATTCTTCGGAATTCCATTAGACTTGGGTATTGCATTTGATATTTTGGTATACATCAAATTTAATTTGGAGGGTTCAGATTCCCTCAAGTCCGTCTGTAATCAAACATTTATTTGTATGGGGAGAAACAGTCATAAACTTTTATGGGTGCTCCCTCTATGGAGAGATTCCTGCTTATTCTGCCAGAGGTCAATGTTTGTTGTTATTTTCACATTAAAATAATGCATTAAAGCATTTTAAAAGCCATGAAGCCTTAGCAGACTGTGCAGGTTAAATAAAAATTTAGGTTTTTATGAAGTCAAATGGTGTAGATTTTCTAAAAACTAAATGGAAAAATAGAAGGGATCCGGGATGTACACGCGTTATGTCTAAAATTACAAATACACCACTTGTTAAAAAAGTCAGATGAGTAGATTTGTAAATGTGATTCCATTGTGCCTTGCTAGGTGAAGGTAATATATATAAATTTATGTATATGTGTGTGTGTGGGGGTGTGTGTGTGCATGTGTGTGTGTCTAATAAAGATGTATTTGTATCCAGGTGTGGTTTCAGAACAGGCGTGCCAAGATGAGACGACAGCTCAAACTGCAGGGCCAGCTGGGCGGACATTATTCAAACAGAGACATTGATGAAACGTCTGAGAAACTTAAAAGAGGTTTAACACAGCAGACAGAAAGTTCTGACGGTGAGCACCGGGAGAGACGGAAGGAAGGAGACAACAGTCCATGGACTAAAGCTGCGTGTGCTGCTCTGAGTGTTCAGCCTGTGACCCACCGGTCAGGGAAGTGGGAGAGACTGGAGGGGCTAAGCTCAGAGGAACTCCGCTCCTGCAGCATCGCCACGCTAAGGGCCAAAGCCCGAGAGCATGAGGCCGAGATCCACAGCACGACAGTGAACACGACAGGAGGAGACACACAAACACAGGAAGCTGATGTCATGAATGATGATTGATTATTTTACAGGTTTCCTGTTAGTGCAGATAATCTTAGCCATGAGAATAGTCGTTTCTATGTCTATGATCAAAGATCTTTCTGAATACAGGAACTTCATTTGTTGGAGTTATTTTTTGGTTTGTACCACTTAACAGTTATTAAGCATTTCTAAAGTGTTATAAAGACATTAGACTAGCATGAGTAGATGCTTAATTGATCATTTCTAAAGCGTTTATGAATTATTTATTACACATTCATAAACACAGTTATAAATGCTGTATTGATTGAATTAGGGAATTGTCATCAGATATCTAAATTGACATAATTTATGCTATAAAACAAATTCATGTCATTTATTAACACAGGTACAAATGCTTTTTTAATGTATTAGTGAAACATTAATAAGAACTTAACTCGTCACCTGTCAGGCATTTGTAATCATTTCAGTTTTTATCTATAAACACAGTTTCAAATGATTTATTGATATTTAATATCAATCTCTTACCCTTACTATAAAGTATTCTTAAGAGATCAGTTAAGCATGTATAATTGTATGATTGATTGATAACATCAATTCATGGGCAATGCTTTACAGATGTATTGATGGTATATTTTTGTATTACGAATGTTTTAATAAAGCATTTGTAAATGTGTTTCTAAATATCAATGAATAATTTAAAATGCTTTAACATGACTGTTTAGATAACCATAATGCTTAATTAATGCTTAATTAAGTATTTGAAGTGGTTTATTGAAGCATTAAGTGTTACTTTTCTTCTGCTGATGATGTGAGCTGTTTAAAATTCTATTACAAATCCATTACAAAAATTACAACATAATTTAGCATTTTAGGCACTTTTGTGAACAGTTTTTCAGTCTACTTTTTCCTTCTTTGCTCAGTAGTCAAACTGTTGAATCTTTTTGATAAAGACCTACAAAGTTTCTGCACCCTGAATTTATTTGGTTTTTTTTTTAAAGTAATAAGTCAATCACACATTCTCATTGTAAAATGACTTTCTTGCATCTTATAGTCTACTCTGAGAGAAACTTGGTAAGCACATGATAAATATAACATGGTAACACTTTAACATATGGATCTTTCCTGTCTGAAATGTGATATGTTAACGTCATTTCTACATGATTTCACTGATGACAGGCTCGGCTCTGACCTCTGAGGTTACAGAGGATGTCGACATGCAGACACACGTCCTCACAGGAACCAATGGATTTAACCGGAGAGTGAATCATGACAGTTTTCTGAAAACTTGTGAATTAAAACAATAAAAAAAAAAAATCACAAACTGCAGAGCAGTAGTAAACAAACTATTGTTTTACTAAATACAGAGTAGGCTATTCATATTTGGCAGTAACTTATTATTTGTGACAGATCTCACACTCTTTAACGGTAATAATATAACAGTTTGTTGTCACAGAAATGCTTTGTCACTGAGTCCCTTTTGACCTTGGTGGGCTGCTATCAAGATTTAAATATATGCACAGAGACTAAATAAAACACTAACACAGCATGTAGCTAACTAGCCTATACAGTAAGTTCAATATAGCATGAAGGATGAACAGAAAAGATTGAGCTATACTTTCAAAACCCTTATATTATTACCATTTTTTTAGTTTGTTTCCATTAAAGTTATGAAACACTTCTTGTTCATTAACTTTATTTTTAAACTGGGTGATTACTTTTGATACTTATTGCTGAGTTAAGTATTTTTTGGTACTTTTTAAAGAGTAATTGGTACAGAGTTACTTATTACCAAATTTTGTAACTTGCCTGATGCTGACTATATGATTTCAAAATGAGATAACACCACCACAATGTATTGTGGATGTAAATAACTGGCTTTTTGTAAAAGTAAAGCATAAAGATCAAAACATAATAATATACCTGTGGGCAGTAATGCCTTTTGTCTGTTCAAGTACTGCTTTGCAAACATTCATTCATTTTCTATACCGCTTATCCTTTTAGGGGTCGTGGGGGGCTGGAGCCTAATCCAGCTGTCATTGGGCGAGAGGCGGGGTACACCCTGAACCAGTCGCCAGTCGATCACAGGACCACATAGAAAAGGACAACCAGTCACGCTAACACTCATACTTAAGAATTTGGAGTCACCAATCAACCTGGAGGGAACCCACACATGCACAGGAAGAACATGCAAACTTCACACAGAAAGGCCCTGCCTGACCCCGGGATCGAACCTTCTTGCTGTGAGGCACGTGCGCTACTTGCTGCACCACCATGCCGCCTGCTTTGCAAACAACGTTTAGTAATATATCAACTCAAATTTTAAAAAATCAGCAAAATCACAAAAAAACAGTGGTTTCAAACAGAAAATATCTATATTTCTGGGGTGCTCTTATATTGAGGCTCTTGCCTGGTGCAGATGGCTTGTCTGGCCTGATGCCTGTCTGTCCCCTTATCGCTCCACCTCTTTCCAGCTCTCTCAGCTGTCTCTCCATTGCCAATAAAGGCCAAAAAGCCCCTAAAACAATCTTTAAAAATATATTTATTTATATATCAAGTTCATGTTTTCAATGGCTCTTTCTCTCAATTTTTAATAAGATATATTTAACACATAATGTATTTTTAAAGTGAAAAGAAATTTCTGGTTAAATATTATTTTCAGAATTCTTAAAGAAAAGTCATAATTCATCAACATTGAAGTCAGTAAAGTCTGTTTAACCACATACTTTATAGAAATCTCCTAAGCTTTGTCTATATGGAAACATTTTTCTGTCTGACAGTCCTCTAACACTATAGTGTGACACTGCCACCTTCTGGGCATAAAGGTGCCTTCAGACAGGACAGCCAAGAGACAGGATATCCATCCACCTCTACCACTTATCCCCTTTGGGGGTTGTGGTGCTGTATTAAGCAGCCTTAGTCAAATTTTAAAGCCCAAACTTTCTCTGTGGCCCACCTAAACCCTTGTAAAACCTTAACATGAGTCTTTAAAGAATGTATCTCATTCACATTTAATAAATAGAATTCCAATGTAAACCTGTAGTTTTGCCAATGCAAATGCATATTATTGTGCAAATAAAGCACTACAAAGCTTGTATCCTGGCTTCGTATCATGACAGCATGGTGTATCCGGGGTGTAATGGTGTGACTTTAAAACTTGTCCATAAATGTCACATCCAGTCTGATACAGGCTGAATAAAGTAGAAAAAATCATGTGTTCAGACAAACACTTGCTTATCTACAGTATTTCAAGATTACATCACTGCAAAAACAGCACAGTCCATGACAACCAAATTGATTTCCAACATTGCTGTGTAACATTTGAGGCACTGAACAATATGAAAACAAGATAAAAATTACTTTCATGTCCTGACAATTATAAGACAGGAGCAAATAACGTGTTCTTTTAAGAACCACATGCAAACAGTGTATGTCAACAATGGAGCAACAAAGAAAGTATTAACATCAAACCATTTTAAATCTTTTAAAAATGATTTGTTTTAAGAAATTATGTTTTTATATTTGATGGATTGAAAACGCCTTCTCATAGTTACCTGCAGTACCTCTTGGGCCCACCAGGGGGTTGTGACCCATACTTTGGGAAGCACTGGCCAAGAGTAACATACAAATAGTTGTATAATACAATCAGTATATACGTTTATGTTTTATGTTGTTATGTTCTTATTTTTTGGAGACTCTGATGTAGAGATGAATAAAGTGAAGGGGGTCAGTAACGAAGTTCCTAAATCAAAAAGGAAGGTTTAATACAGGTTTGAACAAAAAGGTGTACAAATTCATGGCCTTAAGTGACTTGGTCATGGTTGGAGTAAGAGTTGAAGTGTTCTAGATTGTATTTTATTGTATTGTTTTTAAACTCTTTTAGCCTTTTTAATAACTTCTACAGCCTTTGTGGAATAAATCCTCACTATAACTTTTAATATAGAAGTTGCTGAAAATAGGGTTTGTTCTTCGGAAAAAATTTCAGGACAATATGTGCTAATTAGGTCAGAATCCTTATATGACAATAGTTGCCCTCATTGAGGCCCCAATTAGGCCCCACAGAAAGCCGAGTGAGGTGAAAAAAAAGCATGTCAGAGATTCTCCATTTTGTTCTCATGCAGCACACTGACCTCGATATGCCGATGGTAATGGTGATGATGATATAGTAAGCCTGCTGTTACTTAGAAATTACTTTAGAAATCCTACAAGCATAGTCCTTCCTATCTGAGACAAATTTCTTGGGTCAGATAATAAAAATACTATTGTAAATGTCCACATAAGCTGAATGTTGGGAAAGCTAAGGAGATTCTGACAGAAAAAAAGCAAAACAAAAGCAATGCAGCCCTGTGCAGCAAGACAATGAAGCCCCCCAAAATGTATAAATGACATTTGCTGTGTGATGCAACAAAATATAGGTACCAAATTGTCACTGTTTGTCATGGGTAGTTTTACAGTATTGGTAATAGCCTACAGAATCATAAGTATTCAGAAAGAGTTAGCATTTTGCCAAAAAGCCACATTATGAGTTTTACCTCTACCACACAGCCTGGGACTCAAAACACCCATTGAAATGTGAATGACAAACTCAGTGGTGGTGACAGCATTTTTTGGGGTGCAACTATTTTGGTATTATATCCTATGTATGGGGAGTTTAATTAAGTTAGAGACATTCCCGCAAAGTCTTGTGATTGTAAGATATACCACAATTTGTGCAATGCTAAGTGGTATGTTTTATTTGATTAAATTTTCCATCATAATAACCGAGCCAATTTTCAGATGTTCTGTTAACCCTTTGACTTCCACTTCCACTTCCAGGGCTTAAAAAACATGTCCATTCAGAAAAAAGCACAATGAGCTTAAACTTAAACTTAAGTTTTGGGTAAAATGACCACTTTCAGCACCATGTGTACAGAGGCTGTTGTCCTCAGTGACACTGGTGACTGGCCTGAGGCCCTTTTCATGTGATTACTTATAGTAAGAACTAAACACTTATGTGAGCACTTTCCTGGCCTTTGTTATTTTTTTGAATCTGCCAAGTCTTCATAAAAATCTCTTCAGTTACCTAAAAGACGCCTTTTTTCAATAAAAACAAAAGAAAGATAAAACAGGTACTTTTAATATTTGGAATGAGTGATGTCTTTACTTTTGTGGATATTTTTTTCACTGAAAGAAAAAATACTTTTTGTATTTTGAGGGCATGTGTCAGTCATAGGTCTTTAGCAGCCCCTCCTTGGCACCGCCTGTAAGACACATTAAACGTGGGCCTAATTCACTGAAGCTTTTGTATTTAAATGAATGTAGCATTAGGTCTCCAAATATAAACAGCCTATACTTTACTTCAAAATTACAATAATTTATTTATCGGTTCAACAGCTAGCTTGATTCTAAAATACAGTCAGTTATTTACCCCTAAAGTCGTCTTTTATTGAACAGTTTCGAGAGACGGATCGGCTGTCAGGGTTAATTAGCGCGGAGAAACACACGAACTGAACTCACACTGAGCAGTGCTTCGTCCCAGAGGCTGAGCGCGCCGTCAGGTAAAAGGAGGAAACAGGACGCAGCTGCAGCGCCGCAGTTCACGGACAGATCCTGAACACAGACTCTTGTTTTGATCCGTCTTTCCTCCGGCTCCTCCGCTCTGAATCATCTCACCGCCTGTTGCTGTCATTGTGTGTTAGTGGAGGGTATTCAGTCTGTGTGTTTCTGAGAGAGCATGGCTGCTATCAAGGCTCTGGAGCAGTGGTGTAAAATTCACTGTGAGGGCTACAGAGATGTAGCCATCACCAACATGACCACTTCATTCAGGAGCGGACTGGCTTTCTGCGCGCTGATACACCAGTACAGACCCGACCTCATGTAAGTACTGTAGTCCTTTATAAATATGTTAGAATAATAACTAGGAACATTTAGAACTACTGCCGGTTAAAGACTGTAATTCCCTTTTATTCTTTGATTGTTTTATATTTTGCTGAACCACAGTGGTTTTGTCTAAATAAAAAGTTTTAAAAAGTTTTATTTTAGTCTCTGTCATCCCAGGTGCAAACATTTGGAGGGGCGGGCAAACACCCGGGGCTTAACCTAAACCGCACTTTAGGTTAAGCCAGATAGTTCTTCTGTTTTTATAGGCAGTTATAAGTGTTGTTATTAAGCTATTCTCAACTCAAAATATATCCAAACCAGGTGTGGGCAACTTGCAGCCCGGGGGAAACATGCGGCCCTCGACCTCACTCAGTGTGGTCCAAGAGTCGTATAAAAATCCTAAAACTGTAAACATGAGCTAAACAACAGAATCTGCCAAATGCAATTCAGCCTCAGAAGCAAATACACCATGTACAGCTTAGAGCGATGGTTTTCAAACTTATTTTCCTCAAGACACACTGTACTCATACCCATGAAAAGTTGCCTCTTAAGCCATATTCCGGTATCTTAGCAGTTTACATGTCTACTTCTACTTACCAAAAAATTTGGCCAACCACAGTATTGTTCGAACATTTTTTATTCCATGAAAAATTTGATTAAATGTTTTTTTTTTAATTCCAGGAATTCACCAGTATATTAAGTCCTGACAGTTCAAAAAAGTTGGGCAAACAATAAAATGGGACTAAAAACAAAAACAACAGTACCAGCCACCTACAGTTCTTTTAACTGCAAATCCTTTTTGTTTAATAATAGAATGTACAGTTGAATGAGGATTTTAGTGTATTGAAATTAACGATAGAGGAAATTAAACACTTTTTCTTTTTTTTTTTAACATTTTTGGACAATGGGATTTGGAGTTCTTCCCATCTTTTTCACGACCAATGGAGCTAGTCGTTAGATCAAACTCTTACCGAAACCGGCCGGGAGAAGAGCAAAAACATTGTTTCCCGTAAGAAAAGATTTAAGTGATGCTCTTTGCTCCTATTTTAAAGAAGAAATTGAGTCAATTTTTGATAAAACTGCAGATATTGCCACATCCACAGAGACCACTTCACACGCCACCATTGTTTTTAAACATGCAGTCACTTCCTGCTGTCGTCATGTCTGCAGCTCCCTGCCCCTTTCCCCTGATTGGGTCGTTCAGAGTTTATCCAAGTGAAGTTGTAGATGATTGGAGCTTGGCAAGATGGACCTGTAGGATTTTAGAAAATGAATCAGGCAGGTCCATCTGCTCTCTAAGGTTAGTGCTAAAACATCACCTTAAAAATGTTGAAAACAAGTTTCCTGTTCTAATGGATGGAATCTATGAAATGTTTTTGATAACAATGCATCTAACTGATACTGCATGCTGATCTAATATTTGTCTCAGTTTTCCCTATTTTCAGTGTTGTCAGCATCAAACTCATGGCACCCTAGATATTTATCCCACTCCAACCCTGACCACCCTTCTGGTCACATCTCATTTGAAGCCAACATTATTTTTAATGTATACTGGTTCTTAAACTGTCTTTATTATTCTGTAAATATACAAGTTGATGATTAGGAATGTGTTCAGTAAACCTTAGTATCACAATAGTGTATTGATTCACTGTCGCAAAGTATCAACATTTTTCAATTTATAAATTTTCAACATTTAATAAAGCTTTTAGTTCCATTGAAATAAAATCAGTTGCATTTTAGGTCCTCACAATGGTGCTGTTGAGCCATTAGCAGGTGAGATCAGTAGCTGTGATATTTTGCAGAAGAGAATTAGTAAACAAACAGTGGCACAGGAGAGAGAGAAAATGATTTATTTATTTTATTATTTTTACTTTTATTTGTCAGGGACCATGTGCAGAAAAAACATTAAATTCATCAGAGTAGAGATGCTCTGCACCAGATTATAGCTTTCTAGCTAATTTCCATCTGCAGTCCCTGTGGCAGGCAATAGAGCAAATAAGGTATAAATATAAAGTGCATTTACAGTACAGAATGTGCTGTATTGCATTTCTTTGGACTTTGAAAGGGACATAAGAGTTGGACATGACACAGGATTTGTTAGGTGCGATGCATGAGGATAAGATATTCAGAGCTCACCTTACTTGGCACCACAGAGGCAAAGGAAAAGCATTAGTCCAACAACACAGCAGTACTGAAGCTCTACAGGAGCAGTGAAGCTAAAACAAAGCAGTGGGTTGGATTAACTGGCTATGTGTGAATATCAGTCTGTAAGTTTACCTCTTTTTTATTTAAGTAACATAAATGTACTGAGATATGCTTTTCATTAAGTTTGAAAGAGTTCTTTTTTTCTTCGACGGTATTAGTGTACCTAAGAAAGACTGTGATTAATTGTAATACTCAGTAGAATATTAAGAGTTGCAAAAAAAAAAAAAAATCAAGTCTGGACTCTAGTAACGTGATACGGTGTTGTGTGGCAATTAGTGATTCCAACCGCTACCATATGTATAATTGATGTTATTAAATACATACATATATTTAATTTCTATGTGTACAAATGTATACATATATATGTGTATATATATATATATATATATATATATATATATATATATATATATATACATATGTGTGTATATATATATATATATATATATATATATATATATATATATACATATATGTATGTATGTATGTATACAGTATATTTTGTGTTTTTATAAAAACCATGAAAAAAATATTTTTTTAGCGCAGTATGTTATGTATATGCATAAAACAGCACAAACTTAGTTAACTTTCAAATATTTACCTCTGCCAAGGAGGTTATGTTTTTGCCGGCGTTTATCTGTCTGTCTGTCTGTTTGTCTGTTTGTTTGTTTGTGTTCAAAATAACTTGAAAAGTTCTGGACAGATTTGGATGAAATGGGATACTGAAGAACTGATTTAAATTTTGGGGGTGATCCAGATCACCGTCTGGATCAAGGAATTTTTTAAAGGATTCTTTAACATTGCCAGATAGGACCATTTTCGGCAAAGTGGACCGAAGCTGCTTGGCGGAGGTCTGCGCTCTCTGAGTGCTTTTCTAGTGGTATTTGAAACCACAAAAAGTAGTCTGTCTTAAACAGTTATGTGTAAACCAGCCACTAGTAAGTGAAAACAATGGTTCAGTTTTATCTGTCTCACAACAAAATAAATTTATCATCAATATCCCATTGTTCAGTCTGAGAAAGACTGTCTGGGGATCACAGTGGATAATAATGTTATGTATAACCTGAAAGATTTGGGCTTTTCAGGAAGCAGCTGGAGTTTAAGCCTTATAAGCCACCCTCTTGGCCTGCCAATGGATCATTCACATTTTTGGTGTTAATTTTTAATTGGTCAGGAGGTATTAGTCTTGCTTCTAATATGACCTGTCCTTAATACAATGATACAAATAATATAACATAAAAGTTGTAGTTTCTTTGGCTACAATGACTTTTTATTATATTTTTAATACTCCAGAGTTCTGATCCCAAGGCAGATGTAGTTTTCCTCCTCTAAATTCATCTCATTGTTTATTGTATTCATGTTATTTTTTCCAGAGACTATGACTCACTCAGAAAGGAGGATGTGTTTGAGAACAACAGACTGGTAAGAAGTCATGATGTTGAACTTCTGTCATAGCTGACCTCATACCCGAGCTGCATAATCTGACTTGGCATGAAACAGTGACATTATTAACCCCAGAGCCATGAAGACACACTCAACATCGCTGAGTACTTGTTCTGGTGTAGCATCTACACAGCAGAGGGCGTTTAATTCTCTGCTTTTTCAACAGAACTTCCAATTTTGCCTCCTTTTAAAACTCCAAAACTCAAATTGTTCCTTTGCTTCTGTCCACTTGACCTCATTTATTTAGTTAACCCCTGCATGACCTGAGCCGCACAGTTGAGGCCTCTCCATTATTTAGACTTCTTCTATTTGAGCAGCTTCCTCTGAGGGGTTACACGCCCCACACAGTGCTGCAGTGTGCGCTCTGTATCATTTCCTTGTTGTCTCAGATTATCCTGCCAGTGTCAGCAACAAACCTGAGCTTGGGGAAGAAGCTCTCCAGGACATCCATTTTACATGAGGCATGCCGTCAGCTGCCATTTGATCCTTGTGATGGTAGTTAACCCAAAGCCCCTGTTCTATTTTTGTAAGAAATTTTGCTGCATATGAAGATTATAATGCCATATATGTGGCCAGAGAGCTTGAGTTTAAAACAGTTCTGAACAACCTACATGCATGACAATTGAAGAACCTAACCTGTGCTGTAATTCACACTCTTCTATTTTTCATGAATAGAGTCATGTTTCTAACAGGTGTTTTTTTCACGAGTTGTTAAATAAAAAATTGTCTGAGTTTCTAAAAGCTCAGAGTGATTTTCTTTACAGACAGACTTGGTATTCAGTACAGCTCTACTTTAAATTAAATGAGCTGTCCAGGCTGATGCTAAACAATAACCTGCTATCTCTCTCCCTCCGTCCTTTTTCTTATCCTTACGTGCTCGCAGGAAGTGCTCTATTCATTATGAAGCCCTTTATGACCCCTCTGGACTGCCGCTGGCCTATTTAAAGGAGATTGCATTGTGTGACATCTTTACACTCACAATAGTAGAAGCAGGCATTACTGCGCCACTTAAACAGTTTTGACACAGAAAACGGCTTTTGAATTACAAACCCCAATTTCAATGAAGTTGGGACATTGGCTAAAATGTAAATAAACAGAATACAATGATCTGGACCTATATTCAATTTAATAAGGGCTGTCATCATATTGGATTTTCACCTCACAGTCATTGTGGACAAAAAAATATCACGATAATATTATCGCAATATTGATAGTGAATTTTGACAAAAAAGTCCAAGTGTCAAATTAAGCACAGCCTAATATTTTGTATTTGCTTTGGCAAAGTACTCCTAAAATGGTGCATAGGGAGGTGGAGAGACTGCATGCAATCATAATTGTATGAAAAAGAACTAGAAATCAGTAATGATAACTAAAGCCAACCGAATGATATTATATTTAATGTTCAAACCGATAAACTTTTTTTTGTTGTTGCAAGTTTTCACTTATTTTGAATTTGGTGGCTACATCACATTCAAAAAGCAGGGACAGGGGCAATGCAAGAGTGGAAAAGTTGCGGTAACACCTGTTTGGAACATTCCACAGGTGAAAAGGTTAATTGGAAATGGGCGAGTGTCATGATTGGGTATAGAGGGAGTATCTGTAAAAGGCTCAGGTGTTTACAAGAATGGGACTGGGTTCACCATTTTGTGAACATCTTTGTCAGCAAATAGTCCCACAGTTTAAGAACAACGTTTCTCAATGTAAAATTGCAAGTAATGTTGGGAGTTCATCATCTAAAGTCCATAATATCATCAAAGATTCAGATTATCTTAAAAAATCTCTGCATGTAAGTGGCAGGGCCAAAATCAACATTGAATGCCCAAGACCTTTTATCCCTTAAGCAGCTGTGCATTAAAAACCAACATCATTCTATAAAAGATATTACCTCATGGGCTCAGGGTCCCGTCAGAAAACCATTGTGAGTTAATACAGTTCTTGGCTGCATGTATAAGTGCAAGTTAAGACTCTAACATGCAAAGCCAAAGTCATACATCAACAACACCCAGAAACGCCAATGGCTTCTCTGGGCCTGAGCTCATCTGAGATAGACAGATGCAAAGTGTGCTGTGGTCTGATGAGTCCACATTTCGAATTGTTTTTAGAAATGGATGTCATGTCCTCTGGGCTAAATAGGGAAAGGATCATTCAGATTGTTACCAGTGCAAAGTTCAAAAGCCAGCATCTATGATGGTATGGGGTGTCTTTGTGCCCATGATGTGGGTAACTTGCACATCTGTGAAGGCACCATTAGTGCTGAAAGGTAGATGAAGGTTTTGGAGCAACATAATGCTGCCATCCAAATGCCATATTTTTCAGGGACGTCCCTACTTTTTATTAGTAAGACAATGCCAAGCCACAGTCTGCATGTGTTACAACAGCATGGCTTCATTGTAAAAGAGTGCTGATAGAAGACTGACCTGCCAACAGTCCAGACCTGTCTCCCATGGAAATATGTGGTCTATTATGAAGCCCAAAATACGATGGTTGAGTGACTGATGTAGTATATTAAGAAAAAATGGAAAAGAATTTCAACTACAAAATTTAAACAATTAGTCTATGTTTATTGAGTTGTATTAAAAGGAAAGGTGATGCAGGACAGTGGTAACCATGCCCTTGTCTCAGCTTTATTGGAACGTGTTGCAGGCATCAAATTAAAAATGATGCAGTATTTACAAATACAATAGTAGTTTATCAGTTTGAACATTAAATAACTTGTCTTTTTGTGATTTTATTTGAGTATAAGTTGAAAAGGATTTTGAAATTATTGTATTCTGTTTTTTATTAATGTTTCACCCAATGTCCCAGCTTCATTAGAATTGGTGCTGATGGTTAAATGTGTGTTCTGTCCATCAAGGCTTTCCGGGTGGCCGAGGAGAAGTTGGGTATCCCTTCTTTGTTGGATGCAGAGGACATGGTGGCTTTGAGGGTCCCTGACAGGCTGAGCATACTTACCTATGTCTCCCAGTACTACAATTACTTTAAAGGACGGCCTCCTAGTAAGAACCTTCTCACTCTGAAAATCTTTTAAATGAAATAGGTTAGACTGTATTCTCCATCTTTTTGAATAATGATATTTTTATTGAGATGTTTTCCCTATATGTTAAGTTTAAACATTATTTTTGTCACCTTAACTTGGTTATGATGTGAAACCAAAAGTGGTCTACTTTTCCTCAGTTGGAGGAGTGAAAAGGCCAGCAGAGGGCTCCAAGGAAGAACCATCAGAGAAGAAGAATCTCCCAGTTGTTGCCAAAACCTTTGTGCCTAAAACAGCCACTGAGAATCGTTTACCTCCAACCACCACAACTCAGACATCACCTAAGGTCGCCAGAGCTTCTGCTCAGGTCAGCAACTGTGTTGTAACACAAGGGAAATGTGTTATTTTTTTGAAGTTGAACAGTTCTTTTGAGTTAATCTGAAGGTGAAAAGGGGGTACTTTGTTTATTTGAAGTTTCAGTGAGGCAGTTTTTACTGGTCATGAAAGGCACATTAACACCGATGACTCTGTATGACCTAAGCAACCAAGACTATAACAAAGATACAAGTGTGTTTAAATACCTGACACTGTTGTCATTTTCTGGTGGTCAGATAAATTAGATAATCATTGACAAACCAGCTCTATTTTTTGGCCATTTTGCATGGCAATGAATTTCTGTAAGTAATAGATTTGAAATTAGAAAATATGTCTGGTTACCACAAAACTGGAATTTAAGACTTTAAAATGAAACTTCTCGACAATCAGAGGATATCACTACTTGTTTTCATGAAATGACAACTGAAATAGAAGTTCAGTGCAACCAATATTTGTACATTTCTTGTTTTGTATCTACAAAAAATTACAGGCACACCCCTGTCTACTAAAAGAAGTTGGCAGCATTTGAATGGACATTTTTAGACAGTGAGAAACTTTTTTTTTTAACCATATTGTTATAAAAATATAAAGCTAACAAATTAGTACTGGGGTTATGTTTTGTCACAGAAGATTTTGAAAATAAAAATTACGATTTTTTTCCTAGACTGCATAATTTGTTCATTACCAACAAAAACAAAATAGTGTGCAGACTTTTACAGGTCAAGATCATCAACACACGTCCATATGGGCTGCCAAATATCACACAAACTTTTTTCCACAGAAGCTATAAGTTTGTAATGTAACTTTGTAAACTAGTTTTTCTATGAAGTCTCACGTTATTTGTATTTTCTTTTGTACAGAAGACAGTCCTGGCTGAAAATAGCAACAAAAATGGGACTCTGAACAGCAAATGTGTAGCATGCAAGAGTCATGTTCACCTGGTTCAGAGGCACTTTGTAGAAGGCAAACTCTATCACAGAAGCTGTTTCAAGTAAGTTGTTAAATAAATCTCTAGATTAGGATGCTATCCTGTCACAATATTTTTTTATTTAAAATGTACTGACACCTGAGATTGAAACAGAATTAATACTTTAAAGCAGCTAGACAAAAGTATTTGTTCTTGTTTGATTTCAGTACCTGAAGTAGTTGTGCTTTCAGCCATTTAAATATTGAATTTGTTTATTTGGGAGCTTTTTGGAGGGATTGTACAAGCCATGGAGTTGACAATTGGTAAGAGAGAGTGGGGAGTAATAATCCACAGATCACATCCAAACTTTGGCAACCTGCTGGGAGAAGTCTTACTTCTGTACATGGGGAAGAAAAACTTAATTCAAGGCCAACAGTGTCCTAAATACTGTAACTTTATAGAGGAAAATGAGATTTTGTATCAGCAGTTACACAACTGAAAAATCTAAAAGTAATAAAAGTAGAAGTTAAGTATATAAAGTATATAAAATTACATTTCAGAATTATGAACTGAAGCATTTGTGTTTTTTTTAGGGTGCTGCATATGTACGTTTTTTAAGATGAAACTGGGGCCCATTCACAGAAAAGATGGTCCTACAATCTTATTTCTGTTCCAGCCCTGTCATTTTTAATGTCTGAGCTACTAGAGAAAATATCACATACATTTCATGACAGGCAGATTTGTTTTTTTACTTGAAAGTAAAAATTATTTAAAAATTTGGCATGTAAGCGCATGTACAATACTGTGTTTCTGTGTGTGATTTTAAGGATAACTTTTCTTCCAAGTTCGTTTTAAGATTTTTAAGTTGTGTTTAGGTGTTGCTACAAACTACTGCCCATTTTATGGTACTACTCCTTTAACATAAAGGCTTTGAATCAACATGAGTAATGGGGACCTCTCTTGTGGAATATGTCTTTAAATGCACTTTGTATTGCTGTCACGGAGAGGCAGAGGGGCAGATGATCTAACTTCAGGTTGTTTTCTCCCACAAACCACCTTGTTAGGTGACTTTAACAAACCTGCCTTCCACCATGGCTGGTTTGTTGCTCAAATTCACCTAAAAATGCACACGGACCCAGTGGCTTCTCCTGAAATAGCTAGTGCAGGTTTTTTGAAGTGGGGTTTCTAGAGACCCATGGTGCCAGTAAATATGGTTGCCAATAAAGGAACTTGTGAGCTTTTGTCCCAACCTACACCTTGAAAATGAGATATACACAAGAGACCCAAGTGCATCATTTAGCCTCTTATTTAGCTCTGCCCTTGAACACCTAATGCTGATAGTGGTGTAAAACTCCTTTCAAGTTTAATTCATTAAACCAGTCATTTTTGATTTTGCTCTTCATAAAGATAAGGAATAGAGATGTTTTGCATGTTTCTTTTTAATAATTTCAGAATGTTAATAAGTGTTTCATTCTCTGTAGAAAGTTTAAAATTGTACAGAAGCAAGGATGAATTTGTATTTTTGACTTTGTATTGTAAAATGCACTATGTGGTATCATGAGTTTTAATTGTGTAAGTTTTTATTGCATTTTAACTTCTTAACAACAAACTTCATCTCAATCAGGTGCAGTGAATGCTCCAGTGTGCTTCATGTAGGAGGCTACAAACCTGGGAAGAATCCAGACATGTTTATCTGTAAGACCCACCAAAACAATTGCAAACCCTCCTCCTCTGAGACTGGGATCAACAATACTTCAACTGGAAGATTAAACAGCTCCAGTCAGACCCAGCCTGCATCATGCCCCTTTTCTGTGCTGTCAGCCCCACTAAGTATCGTAAAGCCAGTCAGTCCTTCTCCACCCTCTCAGTCTTGGACCGCCTCGGCACAGAAGACGCAGTCGGCCCGGCAAAAGTTTTTCCAGACTGCACAGCCAGCTCCACAGCCAGCAACAGGTAACAGGAAGCCGCCAGAGTCTGGAAGTGTTTCAGGAAGGTCAAAGGTCCCACTGAGTTCTGACGAAGAGAAGAGCAGAGCCAGGATAAGCATTGGAAAGAAACTGGCAGAGGAAAACTGCAACAATAACAACAAATGCCTGTTCACCATCAGATCAGCTGAGAGACGGTAAGTATTGGCATAAGTAATTTCTTCTTATTTGAACATGTCTAATCTTTCCTGTTGCCTGTTTGCATTTGTCATGATTTGCTGGTTGATGTAGAGGGCTCTCTCTCTCTTTCTCTGCAGGTTTGGAGATGAGCCAACTTCAGCTGACAGGTCCAGTTTAAGAAAAGATAAATGCAGCCAAGACCCCACAGGAAACCGTGCAGGACAGCCCTCCAGCCAGACAAACAATAAGGAATTTCCTCGTCTGAAGGCCATCAACGAAGACGACACAAAGCCAACGACAGAACATACAACTGCTGCAGGCAAGCGTCACTTAATTCATTTCTTGATCCATTATTTGACAACCAGCCAACATACAACCAACAACTTGCCAATTTCCTCTGTCTGTCTGCAAAGCATTCATGGAGACACAAAGCCAGTTTTCTCATTTTTGCCCTATTTATTCATCTGGAGCATTTAGCATGTTAGCTCAGTTTGTTAAACTGACATTTTAATTTCTGTGTCACTCTTGTAATAAACTTTCATAGTTGAGCTGTCATTCTGATTGCAGGCATGGTAGCAGCATCCCGACAATAACTTTTCAGACAGAAATACTTAGTTTCCCACCCAAAAAAAGTGCACCATGAGAACAACCCTGTCCAAGAATTACCTGCTGTTATCTTACCATGTTAATTTTTTGAAAAATAGCTTGCATAAAGATTTTCTTCATCTAGATGGAGAACAATTTATTGGACTTTAACTACTTAATCAGGCATCGAATGTTTGTATCCTGGAGAACAAATTGCTCTGTTGAGGGTATGTACCAGAGACACTGACTTGCATGCAAAGTTGTCTTTTATGGCCTTAGGATCTACAGATAAATAATAGCTCAGAAATTTAAAATATTGATGACTGTTTTATTCCATAAAATGTGTTTTATTGATTCTTTCAGTGGTGAACCCATGTTTGGTAGTCAAATTCAAGGCCAGATGAAAATGCCTAAAAATAAAGTCTAGTTTTTTTCACCAAAAATCAGTGATTTTAATCTATTTTTTAAATCTCTATCTATAAAAAAAAATAAAAAATAAATAAAAAAACTACATATGATGCTAAAATTTCACAAAAGTTTTGCTTGAATTTATACTAACTCCGTTAATGATAAAAGCAAGCTGAATTTCTCTTCTAGAATTAAATTGCATGTGGTAGTTTTGTTAAAAAGTGTACAGGTACACTCTGTAGCTTAGTTTTGGCTTGTCTTCATTTACACTAAAGCTGCACTATTTTCACAAAGTGATAACATGAAAACCTGTTATTATTTGATTTAATTAAAAACACAAGCAAAACAGGACTAGAAATGTGCCTTTGCAAAATGTCAGGCTCTATTTTTACAAAAACAGATATTTTTTTCAGTATTTCTATCTATAACCATTGAAAAAAATTTCCATTTGTTGTTTTGTCTCTGTTGGAGGAAAGATAGGGAATGCTGTTTACTACAGGAGCTCAGGGGGATCAGAGTTAGCAGTAGAGTCAGATGTGGAAAAAAAAAAGTTTTAACTTTCACAAATTAAAGCCAAACTGACAGATCAGCATAAATATAAAAACAAACTTTAACCAAAAATAACAAGTGAAAGCATAGATAAAATCTAAAACCAATTTAACCTACATTACACCTATTTTCAGCTGCAGGGGGAAAGGCAACCCAGAGACAGGTCAAGGCTAACTTTTATTTATTGCATATGTTTTCATCAATTCTTCCTTGGCTTTTTGTGAATTAATCATTTGTTGGCAGATCCAGTCCAGCAGAGACAATCAGAGCTCCAGCCTTTGAGAAGACAGCTTGATCTGAGGTAAGACTCCTCAGCCCTTCTCATAATCATTACTCCCTTAAAACTTACACTAGTGTATGCAGGAAGGTTCACACAGATGGACATCTCGAGAGATTTTTCTTCTAACATCCATGATCATTCAGCTCCTTCACCCTGCAGACTGTAGACTGGCTGAGTGCCTTCCTTCTCTGTTAGCTGGCTCAGAGTGATGCAGCTCTGTTTCTCATCCTAACATGACCAAAGATGGGCCTGACCTGAACTTTTTCACTCTAACACTCCTTTCTTCTCCCTGCTGATGATTCCTCCACTGTTTACCCCTCCTTTTATGCATGAGAAAAAAGGTGAGACCTTTCCTTAACTATTCATTCTGCTGTTGTCATGTTTCAGATAAATACCCTGCTTTTTCACACAAATTCAGACACGTTCCTTTAATATGAGACTTTGTCTTGTCCGTCTTGTAGAAATGCCAGAGACACCAAAACAGAGGCGTGTACTGAGACATATAAAGTGGAGTTTAAGCACCCGGCGTCCTCTGATGTCTCCGTCAATACCACACAGCCTCTCTTGGCTACAACACCTGCACAACCAGCAGCTAGCGTTGCTCTGTTTGATCCTGCTCTCTACAGTCAAGTGTCTCCACAGGAACATCAACATGGATCTCGACACATGGGTGAGTCACCTCTGTAAATTTTTATCAGACAAATGTATTGAAAAGAAGACGAGAGACGAGTAACACACTCAAATTTTGATGTTCATCCTCCTGAGACCTAAGCTTTTGTTTTTGCTTCACTTCTATAGGTCTGACGATGTATTCAGTTAACTGATTAATTAGTATTTTTTAGTGCAGGACATTTAGAAATTAATAATAGTTTTTGTCCTTGTTTTTGCATTGCTGTAAGATAGACTTGTTAAAAAAATCCATGTTTCTATCATTTTATGTCTTTTTTTACACAGGCTCATATCTTGGCTTCTGTTTTATGAGTATAAAGAGTGATAGGAGAATTTCTGTAATGTTCCTTGAAAATAGTTCAGCTTTTAGTAACAATGTAGAAAGACCTTCCTACTTTAAAACTACATATGTACCTTTTAATAGAAAATGACCAACCTTGCAATGCAGCTGGATCTGCCTGATTCCACGACTTTCATCAGGAAGATAAGTCTAACAAACCAAAAAACTGTTCACCTCTGCATATTATTAAAATTATTTATGGTACTAAAGTGATGTTTCTTTCTCTGCTGCACTCTACCACCCTGAAGAGACAGTCTTCTCTGTCCTTGGTCCTCGAGCAGGATGTTGCTCTTGACCTGCCATGCTAAAGGGATAGTTTGGGATTTTTCAAGTAGGGTTGTAATAAGTAACTTGGCATCAGCCTCAACATTAGCTACGGTGATGCTGATCAGCTCTTCATCTGAACAAAAAGGGTCTTCATGGAATCTTGAGCTTTATGTTGCCACACATGGGGCCACCAACTCTTAAAAAAAAAAGAAAAAAAAGACAGTGTAGGGTAACTGGACGCTATATTAAAACACATCTACAACAACTTACTTTTACGCTACCAAGCTTTGGTACACTGCATGGCCGTAGTGGTCTTCTGCCAGCTGTGTGGTGACCAGCTGCAGTCTGCAGGCTCCTTAACAGGAAACAACTCTTTAACTCAGTAACAGCTCAGCAAAATCTAAGGCATCTTCATCAGCAGCAGCCCCTTTTTAATCCTGGGGCTCACAGCTGAACCGTGGTGGCGAGAGTAATTGATTTCATAACAGAATTAGCAGACTTCACCCCAATTACATGATATTAAACAGACTGCATTTCAAAACATCAATTAAGGATCACAACAAACAACAGTTGTTCTGTACGGAGTGAGAAGAGATAACGATTCCTGAATGATATTTGGGAATATTAAGTATGTTTTTTTTTTTTTTTTTTTACTGTTTTAATGTCCAATAAGCAGACAGAACCTTTACAGTATATTTTTCCAAATCTTATTTAATTGTTTGATTGGCTTTAATTTATATTTCTTTTAGAATTGTCAAACAGTGTAATTAGATAATTTGTTTTTACTTTTAGCAGAACCCTACAAAGTCAATAACGTGATGCATTTTACTCTTATCAGTAAAATGAAATTTTCATATTTGTCCTCCAAACTAACTGACAAACTAAAAGCATCAGAAACAGAATGTCAGAACATCTGTTTGTACAGGATGCCTGACATGTGGTTTCGTTTTAAAAGAAACATTAAGATATTTTTGTTGTGAAATGATAGTCCCACCTCCTCTTATCTCATTTTTATTAAGTTTAAAAAAATAGCCCAAAAAGTATTTTATTATCACTTTGAACTGGATTGAATTAACAGAACCAGATCAACTCAAATCAGGCTGCATCCTTTTATTTTTTTTAATGAATTGTTATGTGAATCAGTTGTTGCCTGTAAATCAGTAATGGATTGCGTTGTCTTGCGAAGGAGAGATTCACACCTCATCATCAGTTTCTGACTTGTTGAAATGTGATAGAAGTGTATTTGACAAGAGTATCCTTGAAATATTGTGTTTAAAGCTGTGTTCCCATCAAGTGGAATTTCTGGGGGGACTAATACAGGAATATCTAATCTAAGTGGTCTGGTTTGGTTCAGTCGTTCTTGTTTGTATTTCCACTTCCAACCGTACCTTCACTTTAGGGCAGGGACCTGAGCTTGGAGGAGAAGGTCGTGCCAGCTACGTAACTGCATGACATCACAGCAGTGCGACACAGTGCAGTATTCTGATGTCGAGCATGACACTGCAAACAAAGAGCAACACTGAAGGATTTCCTGTACCCCAGGGAGCATTGTTTCATGTGAACATTCTTCATAGCAACAGCAGTGAACAACTCACTCTGAATATTTAAACATAATGCTGTATGTGTTTCCATTTTAGATGATCGGAGTTGACGGTTTTTGTGACCAATCAATAGATGCAGCGTTTTTAGCGCCAACTTTTAGGGTCAGTTTGTTACACTTGGCACCCCTTCAAAGGGTTGCCAAAAAGTGGGACGACACAGATCAGTTATTTGGGTACCTTTTCTCTGTATTTGACACTGGAAACACATGTAAATGTTTACCATGCCAAGCCTAACTGAACCAGACTGCTTGGTGGAAATGTGGCACAACTTTTATTAAATCTATAACAGTGCATCATTGTGGGGTTTTATATTTTACAGTCACATAAACAGTCACATAGATCATCATGCGAGTAATCATTTGGGCAAGGAGTCCTCTGTTTTGAATTTATGATATTGTCATTCAGTGTGGCGAACTAATTGACAGACTAACAGCACTGACAACCCACAACTCTGTTGATATGGCAAAATGGCTAGATGGCTACACAAAGTTAATTTATCAGATATAACAAATTTACTAAAATTCAGAGCTGATATTTTAGTTGATCAAATTTAGATTAGATTAGGTTAGATATTCCTTTATTAGTCCCACACATGGAAATTTTCCTCAAATATTCCAAGTCTACCGTAGTGGTTTACCTCATCATCACTGGATGTCCACTTTTATTCATCAGAAGTGTAAATCATCAACAAAAATATGTTGTTTTTCATGCTTCTCAAATGTTTCTCACACAAAAAGACTGTCATCATAATAGGAACAGGTCAATTTTAGTAAAGTGGAAGCTTTGTGCTCTTGACAAATAATTTGGTTTTAATATTGGAATCAGAGATGAACTTGGAAATATCAGCAAAATTTAATACTGTGCATCCCTAGTTTTGAGATTCATGCCGATATTGTCTTCTAGTACAGAGGAATTCATTAGTGGTTTCAACTTTTTGCACATCTTCACCATGTCAACCTGCCTGTCTTTATTTTAGGTTTTAAACGTGAGAGTCACTCGGCTGTAAAATCCCCTCCCAGACGGCCAGATGTGGAATCTATTAGCTCCTCAACGACCTCTCCAGCCAATCACGAATATCCGTCACGTGGGTTAAAAATGCCTTGATCAAAGCCACACATACACACACAGCCTCATCCATCTTGTTGATTTCATATGTGCAGTCAGGTTTTCACTGAAAATAAATCAGGTGAAGTCGTATGTGACAATGCTTTTCTGAAAAGCTGCCATGAAAGGACTATCTAATCCTATTTTATCTACCTCTTAGGCGCTAAAAAGGGAAAGTATTTGTCACCCACCAACGCCTCCAGGACTAAAATGAGGTCACCCTCTGTAAGTTCCCTCCATTAAGTCTCTTAAGAGATTAATTAACAGCTCAACAAATATGCTTTCATTACATTCCCGGCAAAAAAAGGACGACCTTCTTTGCATTTAAGCGGCCAAAGTCTGAATTTTTAAATTAAAGTTATCTGTACTTGAGTGTGTCAGTGAAGTTCTCTTGTTTTATATCAGGTGAAGTCTTATCATATTCCAGCGGAGCAGATTGAAAGAGAGCTGAACGATATTGAGATGAACTTGGCTCAGCTGGAGAGGGAGGGAGTCGAGCTGGAGAAGAAACTCCGCAGCTGTGAGGAAGGTACTTTTTATTGCCCACTCTCATTTTTCCACTCTTATTTACTTGCTTAGAGGTGCAAATGAAATTGAACATTGATACATCAAAAACAATCTGAGCGGTTTTGAAAATAAACACCCCCCCAAACAACTTATTCAGAGCACATCAATGCAACGGTCAATTTTGCCTTCATGCTCTGAATAACCTCAACGCAACTTTGATATTTGATTGTATTTATGCTCTCTGCTGAATCCCCCTGCTGCTCTCTGGTGCAATGTCCTCGCAAACACACACTCATACTCACTGTCAGCTGGATGTTGAGGTGTGTGGGTGTGTGTTTGGGGGACACACTGCCCATTTCTATTACTGTTTCTGCAGCCAAATGAGGTGAGAGGCACAGACGGCCCACAGGGATGTCGCTTCTCTTTTGAGGGAGTGGGAGTAGGGGGCCTGATTGCTTCGCTCAAGGTCAACATGACTCGGATGCAGTAATATATATTCTGCTCAATTGGATACTTTTTTTTTTCCTAGAGCCACACAGGATGTCTTAGTATGCTGTCACTTGGCCAAAATTTGACATCAATTGCAAACCACCTTGGAGAGCATCAGTTTCCCAACTAGAATTTGTCATTGAAAAAAAATGTGATGTCGATGTTAAATCCAGGATAAAATCAATTTTGTTTAGGTTTTGGTATGATTGAGCTTTATCCTTATTCACACTTAAAGGGACGGAAACTGACCAAAGTGACCAGGAAGGCTGTCAGTGGCAATTTTGACCATTTAATACAAAACTTTATAATCTTCAACAATCCCCGCCCGCCCCAAAAAAAGGGAGCAAAAACATATGTTTTATAGTTTTTTGAATAATGAAGACAGAAGGTTGTTTTATTTTGAAAGGACAACCTAGATCCTCACATATCCACCCTCATAGCATAGCATGAGCAGGGCCTATACAAACAGGTCCTTTGACTCTCTCACCGCTATGAAGAACAAAAAATATAAACTGAGATGAACTTGTGGTTAAATCTTGTGCTTATGCACTCTGTCAACTTTGCTTTGGACATAACTACGAAACTGTTTGACTCTGCCTGATGTCTTTAACCCAAGGCTACCCATCAATAATCAATAGATACATCAGATCAGACTGACCTCCAATGGGTAAAACACACTGCATCGTGAACACCATTTTCCTCCGTGCTCAAAAGGTGTAATGGTTAAATTAGTTACTATGTCAACAGGTGACATTCAGCCAACCTAATCAGGTGATAAAATCACAGGGAGTGCTAATGAGTGTCTCCTTATTGGGATTTAGAAACAAGCACATGGCTCCCTCTGATCCTGCATTATGTTGAGTCAAACTTTACACAACGGCTGTTAGTTGATGCATCCCTACTCTGCCAAGTAACCAAGGTATGTCCATAAAGTGTCCACCAGGGACGCATGGCACACAGAGACACTGAACCATAGTACAGCTGTTTTGGATAAAATAGCTTTGCAAAATTTGCCTCGTAACAAAGAGCGTCAAATTAAGGACAACAGTAACAGAACTGATAGTTAGAAGGAAAAATTAGCACCAGCTGAGATCATACTGTGCTGTAAGATTTATCAGAGATGAAACACACAAATGGTGATTAAGGAATTAACTCAGAAATAAACTATCTGTGTGCAAATATGACTTTTGCAAGATCATTTTTGATTTAGTGTGGGGTTAAATCAGTCAAAGGCTGTCACCTTTGGGCTTCACAGACCAACCTCGTGTTGTGACATTTTTAAGTCGTTGTGTGCTGTTTACGCATAAAGAGGATGAGAGTGTTTTTTTCTTTGGTTGGCTCTTTCACCATTCAGGAAGGAATATCTTTTTTTATTCTTATTGTTTATTTAACTAAACCCAGAGCTTGTAGGTCTAAAACTTTGACATGTGAGAATAGATTGTGTATGGGCGGGGAAGGAGCATCTAATGCAAACTCTGATCCATGGCCTGTCTACAATCCCACTCTCCCACCAACATTAGAAACATCCTTCCTTTCTAGCTTTGCTCTGCCTTCAGAAATTGTGTGCCAAAAAAAGTCAGTATAAAAAAATTCCTGGGATGATGTCATTAGGGGATGTGCCACCTCCTCCCAAGATGGGAGACACTCCCTCAGCCAGGTGTTTGTTTGCCCCACGGGCAATCCCAGTGGAAGAAACATGTCTAGTTATGCATGTGGAGCTAAACATTTGAGCACAGTCCTAGAAACCAAACCTTGGCCCACTTTTTAAGAGGGGCATGGTCAGACACAGCCTATGAGGATTTAGACAGCCTTTTTTAAGCAGAACTGAGCAGAGGGGTTTATTAGCATGTCATGCAGAAATCCAATATCTGAGTGGATTTTTTTGCAAGGAACTTTAAAAATATGTTCTCAGGACAACTGGGACTAGTGTGAACATGTTGAAATGGAGTAAGTTTTGGGACCTTTAAGCTTAGCAAAATTGATGGGGTCAAATTGACTCACTGGTGACCTTTCTAGATGAGACCCTCACATTTCCTATGATTTTGATGCCGTTTGTCTAAATAACACTTAAAAGACGGACAAAAGTAAAGGAAGAAAAGTGCCGTCAAAAGGAAAGGTGATGTAGCACAGTGGTAAGCGTGCCCCTGTCCCAACTTTTTTGCCACCTGTTGCAGGCATCAATTTCAAAATGAGTTAATATTAAAAAAAAAAAACAATAAAGTGTAACAGTTTGAACTTTAACTATCTTTTTTTGTGTATTCAATTGATAATTGGTAAAAAAAAAAAAAAACATTTGCAAATCATAGAACTCTGTGTTTATCAATATTTTACACAACGTCCCAGCTTCATTGGAATTGGGGTTTGTATCAATGAAAACATATTCAATATTCCATTGGGATAATGTTAAATGATTTTAACATCTGATTTTAGATTAATATATGTATATTTCACTTTTTTGCGGAGGCTCCACTCTAGATCAGTATTTGGATCAATAGTTTAATTGAATCCCTTAAATTTTATGCCCAAAACACTTAATCCCTTGATAGTGTCCAAGGTAAGACTATTTGAGGTCGGATTTTAGGTGCATTTTTGTTTTACAGCAAAACTGAGGCTTGCATTGTCACTGGTGTGATGTTAATGATTTTACTTTTTTAACATTTTATCATACCTGCAATCGGGATTTTTAAAAAAAGAGTTTTCTTTTTTATTTGAAAATAAAAACAACAGATGAAAACAGTTAACAGATTAGTAACTAGTGAGTTTTTCAAGGTCCTCAGGAAAACATTTTGGTTGATTATTTGAAGTGTATAACAAGTATATGTTGCTAATAAACATTATGTCAAGTCTATGAACACATACATATGTTTTACTGAAAATAAGATGTTAATCCTTTATTGATCCCCAGATGGGGAATTCAAGTATTAAAGTAGCAAAGGGCAAATTAGCATGCAGGAGATAACAGTATTTTTATTTTTTTTAAGAAACAACAGAAAAAGGTGAATGAACTTACAGCAGTTAATATGAGTTTAGTTTTAGTTACAGACTTTCAGTGTGGAAAAACTTTGCAACTGACTTCCTACTCTTGGTGCCTGAAGTTGATCTGTATTTCCAAACTTGTTTCAGCTGATGTCAAAATATACATGTACATTTCTACACGTTTTTCAGTGTTAAATAACACCAGGTATCTCCTGTAATGGAATATACTCACAACTTTCACTGTGAAAGCCAATTTGTTTTTGAAACAGACACAAAACAAGACAAACAACATTGTTTCTACAATTTTTATCTACAATTTTTAAAAACATCACCACTATTCTGTAGAATCATAATGATGGACTGGAGTTTGTGGAGCGTAAAATAAAAATGTTTCCCTCGTTTTTGGAACTTTTGCCTTTAAATGATCCCTTTTTATTAAACAACAGGTTTGGAGGGTGGTCCTCAAAGACTATCCTGAAAAAGTTCGTGAAAAGCACAGAAACACCTTTTTTCCAAATACCAAGTACCAAATATTAAACTTGCTTTTGTGTAGATTTATCACCTTAAAGTATAATATTTGTTTCTGTCAGGCACAAACCTTTTATCTACATTTTTTTAGGATTCTTGTTTTTTTTTTCATAAAACAGAATTGGTCTCTTTCCATGTTGTTGAGTGTGTTTTATAATTTTTTAACCAAATTAAAGTAACAACAATACAATATCTCCTAATTCAGTAGAAGATAGTTTTTTTTTTCATCTCCTTAGAAGTAGCAGTTTTGAAGATACGAGGTTTGTACCTGACAGCACCCTCATAAATTTAATTATGATACATTTAGGCCTTCAGCTGATGTACTGAGCTAAACATTAGCAGTAAATAATTACAGAAATTATCATATACTCGTACTGATTATAAACATTTTATACCTTTATTTGCCAGCATCTGCCAGCATCAGCATCATGTGGATAATATTCTGTATTTAAAAGAAGTTTAACCTAGTTTTAGATGTATCCAAACTTGGTGTGGTTTGAGTGAAAGCACGTATGACTAATAGAGTATATATGTGGTATGATAAACAGCATGCGGTTGAACATATCTTTGTTCTACAGCGTTGGGTTTCAAATGTCAGGTTTAAGGTTATTTTTTACCAAAGGTACACGGATGACGATTTTAAGCCATGTATGAGTGTCTCTGAGGAGGAGTGTTGACTCGGTCCCAGGAGGTGAATCAGAACGACAAACCTGCAGCTGTTCACCCGCCAAAAGATCCAAAACCCTTAATTTTATTTTAGTGTTTTGTGTTTTTAATTTACAGTGAAAATGAAATGAGTTATAATTTTGGATTAGGGAGGACTCTATCCTATTATTCTGGTTGTTTTAAATATCATTTTAAATATTGGTTGTTGTTTTTTTCAGAGGGAGACGGAGACATACTGATGGATCCTCTGATGGTTGAATGGTTCAGTCTCATTAGGAAAAAGCAGCTGTACATCAGAAAAGAATCAGAGCTGGTTTATATGTGAGTACTTTTTTATTAGAGCCAACAAACAGGAGGAAGATGAGACAAAACATGAATTTGCCCATTATCTGTGATCATATCAGAGCTATTTATGTATGTTTGCTTGAATTTTTGGTTTTGAATAACTTTCTCTATTCACAGTTAATCTATTTCAACTTTTATTTTTGATAAAATCTTGTATCTTGAAGTTTTTCCTGACAACTTACACCTATTAGAATACAGCCCTATGTCATTATCATTATCCTTATGGTGTGCTGTATCAAATGTGGTTTACTGGGATTTTTCGTTTCGTATTTTAACCTGAAATATGTTGTCTATTATAAATCAGCCAAGCCCTCTTTTTATGTTATTTGTGGCTGCGTATCTCAGAGCCAGGACTCAAGAGCTGGAGCAGCAGCAGCCAGGTGTGGAGGGGGAACTCCGCAAGCTGCTGGAGAAACCAGGTGAGAGGCTTACTACTCCACATCTGTTGCTTTCCTTTACAGAAAAAGAATACAATAGGGATGCAGGGTATTTGATTTCTCGCTGATATAAAATGTGCCAATGTATGTTTGACAGTAACAGCATACTAAGTTTCATTTTCCTTTTTACGGCTACAAACAGTAATGTAATAACGTGCAGATAAATAATTGGTCTTAGCTTGTACTTTCTGATTAAAATAAATTCTCATCCTCATTGCCAAAATCTCTATAAACTTTATGCTTCTATATGAGGCTCTAATATCAGCAGTAATTATCCACAGAAACGTTCATACCAGCTGATACTAACATGATTATCCCTGCAATAAAACAGTAATAACATTGTTTTACAGATCATTTAAAATCCCAAGAGGAGCAACATCAGGAGAGGAGGTTGATGCTGCAGCTGGTGGAGATTGTCGATGGCAGAAATGCGATCGTGGAAGTTCTTGATGAAGACAGGCGCAGGTAATGATGCACTTTCAATATTTTTTTTTTAATAAAGAACTGATTCCAATCACATTATGTTGACATATTGTCATATTTGCAATAGAGTATTTGGTTAGAGAGAAAATGGTACTGAAAAGATGGAGTATTTTTTTCATAATGCACTTTGTGAAAAAAGGTTGAAAGTCCTTAACAGGTTAACATTTCCAGAATAGAGTCAAACTATAAAATGTCAGTCGAAGCTTTATTCCAACATCACTCTTGACATTGCAACATTTTTCCTTGAAGTGCACTACGACAGAGCAATCCGCCCTGCTTGTTTTTCTCATGTCTTACTTCTCTATACAAACTCACTGTATGGCATTTTTTTAATGACTTGTCAATTTCTTAATGAACTTCAGAGAAGTGGAAGAGGATCAGCAGCTGAATGAAATGATGAAAAACCTCGGTAAGTAATGTTCACCTTTGGTTTTTTAGTTTTGAATTTCCATATTCAAGGCACAAATCTAATAATCACTTTTTTTGTGTGATAGGAGTTAAAAAAGCCAAAAACAAAAGGAAATCATCTTTCTCTAAACTGTTCCGGAGAAGAAGTAAAAGACGAGTGGAGTGAAAATGTACTTCTTATTGTGATTTTAATACTGCTTTGCATAAAAACCAACATTTTTATATTTTAATACTGAAGCACATTGCGTGGGAGAGAAAAAAGATAGTTAATGATATCTAATCAATGTATTGTTTCCTCTTCACAAAATATTTCAGTTGATGCTTCTTAACTTTGTGTTCACTGCTTCCTAAGTGAATTTCTTTTTCACAGAAGGTGTTCTGGGGTTTGTTTCTCCGTAAAAGTCATTTTGTGAAGGTATAAAGTTTAAACAGAAGACTAATGAAAATGTGTGGACATGAAAAAAATGTCACCATTCACACATTTGTTGAAAACAGATGAGTATTTCAGACAGGCAGGAGGAAACACATTTGCAAGGAAATTATTAGATTGTTATACACTTTAAGATAAAACGAATAGGGTTCCTTGGATCCTTGAAGTCTTGAACTAGATTTTTGAAATGTAATGCTATAAAAGACCTGACAGAGGTCTTATATTACTGATGGCACTTTGGCTCAAGTGGTCTGATCTGTGCAGGGAATAATCATTTTTATGTAATCCCATTTATTAGTTCTAATATACACTTGGGTGCAACTTAGACACATCATCAGTGATATATCCTGATGATTATTAGTTTACCTAATTTTGAATTTGTGACCTGTCAGGTTTGAATGTGTGCCACTTAACTGATGGAGTTTATAAAACGTTGAAACAAATTCTTCTTAAAGTAAATATTTCAAGAGCAATACAGCTGTCTGTCAGATGTTGTAAGGCATTACCAGATAGAAATAAACATGTTCACTGACAAAAAGTTCAGTAACACCTGTCCAGAGCCTATTTTTCATAGCATTAAGATGGTGTGGCTGAAGATTTTACGTGCTCTTACGGTCTGTCTCGAGCAAAGTAAAGAATAAAATCTCTGATCTAGAAAGTCATTATTTTATTCAAATGTTTAATTACAGGACAGCAACACAAAAGATAAGAGATATCTTTATTGTCACCTGTATGGTTACAGTGAAATGCTGGTGGAGCAAACTTTTAAATGCATTAAAAATATATAATAATTACAAGACAGCCACATCTTTGCATTAAAGAGTCTCTAGGAATAGTTCTTTTGTTACAGACCTGTCATTGTATGTATAATGAACTGGCAATACTTCTAAAAAGACATACATTTAGGTCCCAGAATGCTCTGTTATTAATTTGTATTGTATCTTTTTAACAATACTTTTTTCACTAACAGTGCATCAGTCTGAAAATCCACTATGAGTAACAAGAGATGTCATTTGCCATTTTTCATTATTTTTCAAAAGCAGAATATACAACACCTTTTTTTGATTTGTTCTGTGACGTCAAAAATGGATCCTTTTTTTTTCCCAGATGGGTACTAAAAGGTCTTGACAGATCTTAAATTTGGTCCTAAAAAGTGTGAAATATTGAGTATGAACTTAAAGAATAAAAGTTGATTTTATTCCTGAGATTGTATTACAGTGTAAGGTTGAACAATCTGACTTCTTCTAGACATTTAAACTTGTACGGCGTGAAAACAAAACTCTCCTCATTGTTTTTTCTCATGCCTGCCTTGAATACTCCTCTGTAGTTTCTGCATGTGTTTATTGAAAAGCTGTGGTCTTGTTGATGATTTCAACTAATTAATTTTGAAATGCGCCGGCTGAAGAAAATTGGACTCTCCTTGTCGTAAATTGTTTTAGTTTTAGTTTCCAACTTCCAGAGGAAACACAAGCTCTCCCACATGTAAATTTGACCGAGCAGAATAAATGCTTAATCCTTCAGCTGTGATGATCCAAAATGAAATTATTTCAGTTTTTATTCAATAATGGATTTTAACAAATTTCCTGTAAGGATATTAGCAAGAGAAAAAAGCCTTGACAATTAGGTTAGAACTGCTGTGGAGTGTAAAATGAAGAGCCACACACGCTGCAGACTGTACTCCCTCTCCCGCACCGTACTGTAGGTGGCAGCCTGGGTATGCTCTATCACACGGCAGGAACTTGGAAATCCAATTTGCCACAGTGCGGACAGTTAATTTCTTTGCTAATTTTATAAATGCTGTAAAAAAAAATGTTTCGGCTGTGCTGATGCAATAATGTTATGTGAAAGAGGATTAGGTAGAGCAGTAGCTTATGGCCTGGGAAGGCTTATAAACTATAGGTTGTATTGAGCTCTTTATCTTCAAACTGGGTTTAATTAAACACTACTCTTTACTAATATCTGCATCAGGAAGTCTCTGTACCTGCTCTATTAAATGTTTAAAGAATGTGTGGAGGCACTGGTGTGTGAAAATGGCATCCGAGCGTTTGTAAGGAATAAATTGTGGAGTAATATTTTGGCATTATTGAACAGTAAGAGCTTGATCTGTATTTATTGTATTTTTAAACTTAATAAATCCTTTAAAGATTAGTGTATTTGAGTTATTTACTCACTTTGGCACACATCCTTGTATTTAAACACATCCCTGAACTTTCTGTCACTCCACTTCTGGTGTAACAAGCTCCAACGCTGACTGTTGATTCAAAGATCAGACGCTAAGAAACCAACAATGCTGTTTCTCCTTTGCATTAAAGCTACTTACTAATCACAGAGCTGCATCAATGCATGCTTTTGATGTGCCTTTTTAGGGATGGAAACATGATAATTCACTGGCGTCAATATATTACAGCGTCTTACACACCACACGTCCCTCATTTTGAGATGCATGAAATTGTGATCATGAACTTGGAACACCATCTTTCTAGCTGAGCAGAGTGGTGTTGGTACAAAAATGCCATGCGTGATGTGGCTGACAGTCGAGACTGAATGTGTGATATTAGAGTTAATTAAAGCTTTGCGCCCCATCTACTGCAAATGCTTGCACTTCTGCAATTAAGAATCAAAGGCGAGGGCTTAGTGTCAGGGGGGTGTCTAATACATGGTTTTAACAGGAATGGGACCTGATTTGCCGAGCTCCTAGCGACAAGCATTAACAACAGCCTCAAATTAGAGGGACATTAATATTCATAAGTAAAACAATTCATCCTGTGAATGTGTGATGAAATGGAATCCTCTGAGGTGAGCTCTTGTGTCCAGGCTGCCATCGTTCATTAAAATATGCCATTACCCATGAAGTGCTTAATCTTTATGAAAGGGTGGTAAAATCTGTTTGAACTGCTCTGACAGGAAGGTGGAAATTGTAACATTGTTCTGCACCTCATATTATGTTAATCTTGTACATTTTTACAAACTGTATAGGTTTCTTTATGTGCTATTAGCCAAACTGTCTGAAGGAAAACCGGCCTGGGGTGTTGACTACCTTCTCTCATGACATAAAGAGATGGTAACTAGCTAAAAAAAAAAACATATTTGATGCTAAAAACTCAAACAGAATGAACTTGACTTTTCATCAACCAGACAAAATAAGACTGAAATGCTCAGGATGAGCTTTTGAACTTCCAAAATGAATGATTATTAGTTATAGTTTGGAAGTCATATGTTTCCTGAGCTATTAAAAAACAAGACAGGTTAATTTATAGAGCTCCAGTCATGACCAAAACTACTCACTTAAGCATTGAGGACTTCATTGCAATGAAAATTGATCAGAATATAAAATAAAAATTACATTGAACATAATAAGAACTTAAGAAAAAGTACATTAGTTAAAATATGTGGTAACAATATTTTAGGTCACAGCTTTCACCATTAACTTCTAGCTTGTTAACATGCTAGTTAGTATATAGTAGCTGCTTATTAAACATTACTTAGTGTTTCAACACCCAATTTTACATGACTATAGTATGTAGTGAGGAGATATGTCACACTGTACAGACTTGAATTATTATATTTTTTACTGTGGGAGTAAAAAACTGCACCAGGTAGACTTTTTTTTAAATACTGTCACTTTGTCACTGGCACAAACATCTTCAGTAATTGCTACTTTTAGGAAACAAAAAAAGTGCTGAACAACAGAATGAATAAATATTGTATTGTCCTGACTCAAAATTATTCCTTTTGTGCTTTTAGTTGGTTAAAAATGTATAAAACCCTCCAACACAGATGGTGACCAATAGCACTGCTTTACAAAAAGAAATGGAAATCATTAAAAATTGAAATGATAGGTTTAAGCTCCACAGTGATGACATGCTGTGTTGCACTGGTTGTATATTGAATTTATTAAGAGCAGAGAGTATTTAACAAATATTGAAGAAAAGGTTTAAGTGGTCTCTTTTAGCAAGAATTACAATCTGATAGGTTTCCCATTATGAGGTAAATATACAAGATATCATATAATGAGAGACCATTTTTTGTTATTAAGAGAAAATGAGTATCTTATGGTACTACTGCATTATTAGCATCATATGGAGCAACATTCATTCATGTTTAAGTCCTGAATTGAAAATGAAGTAAAATCTTAGCTTGCGTCACAAGAGCTTCAAAATACTGGGATGTAAAAGTAAGGCACAGATTAGCTCTAATTAATATCTGATGAACAGCAATATTTTGCTGAGTAGCTGATATGCAAGAGGTGATAATTGTAACCTTAAAAATAAAGAGTTACCCAGTATCTATTATTAAAGTAGGTACACAAGTCCTGTTAAAAAAATCTGTACCAGTTTATATTGATATCAGTTAAAACATATCTGCTGATAGAATACTCCATAACAAGTCCCTCATGCAAGGTATGCCAGAAATGTAATCATATTATTCTGAATAAATAAAAGAACTGATAGTGGATTAAGATAGGTGAACACATTAGCTGACATTGGTTTTTGCAATTTGGTCTATTAGTCTGTAGAGATAGCATTTTAACTAAAAAAAATGACTACAAAAGTTTTTATGGACCTAAATTGAACTAAGATTAGACTAAAACTTTGTAGGAAAAAATGACAAAAACGTGAATAAAACTGATGCACATTGTCATCTTTCGAGCAGCTAAATGTGAAGTAGCTTGCCAGAGTTAACACATGGCTCATGCACATTGACATTTCTCTGTTTTTCTCCAGTATGCTGCCATTTGCAACACAATCTGAATTGTGTGTGTGTGTGTGTGTGTGTGTGTCTGTGAGGGTGTGTGTGTGTGGTCTATTCCAGTCTCAGCCAGAGTCTCTGCCACTAGCCTGTAATTATGATCCTCGAGGTAATTTTATCAGGCTCATTAGCTCTGATGAGTAAACGAGAAGCGTGCCTCTAATTTATTGGCCATCCAGGCTGGAGACTTAATTCTCATCAGAGAGATCATAATATTTGTACAGAGAGACAGATATACAGTACTTGCACTCAGCTAAAAGGCTCTTAGGCCCAGACTTTTGTGACATAAGACTAGCAAACACAATAAAAACAATCAGTTAAGCTTTTGGGGGCTCAGCTCTTGAAATATATTGTGGCCTGAAAACCTCTCTGCAAGTGTTGAGTCCTTCTCCTGAACATTTAATTTGACTGAAGAAGATTTTTTTTAACCCTCATGGGAGATTTCCTGATTAGGCCTTCAAGCTCAACAGAGACATTTAGCAGCTTGACTTAGGCTGAACACAACACAGTAGCCTATTTGTGTAAAAATTATGGATGGAATTTGTTGCTATTTCAGAAGGTTTATATTATTTTAGAGTAATTGTGAAAACATTATTAAGGTGAGAAGTTGGCACAGCAGGTTAGTGCACTTGCCTCACAGCAAGAAAGTTGCTAATTTGCGTCCTTGTGTGGGTCAAAGCCTTTTAGTGTGGAGTTTGCATTTTCTCTCTGTGCTTATGTGGGTTTTCTTTGCATTCTGGTTTCACCCAACAGACCAAAACATGCTTATTTGGTGACTCTTAATTGCCAGTATGAGTGTGAGCATGTCTGTTTCTCCATGTAGCCATGTGATTGGCTGCCAACTAGTTCAGGGTGTACCCCTCCTTTCACCTACTTTCAGCTGGGATAAGCTCCAACCCTCACAAATCTGAAAGCGATGAGCGATTAAGCTAATTGATGGATAGACATTATTTTAGCCAAGTACCACAATAAAATAAATAAAAGAAGAAAATTAAAACAACCAATTAGAAACTACTGCATCACTTTAGGTAAAACACTGAAAAACAAAATACAATAACAAAAACAAGAAAAAATTGAAAAAAACACTACAAAAAAGCACAATGACAAAATAGAGAAGACAAAAAAACCCAAAACATAAAAGAATGGGACAGCAAAAAATAAAACACAATTTAGGAATCACAACAGTAAGAGAACAAAACATGAAGCTAAAAAACGTAAAAGAAAATAAAGTCCCAAAACAGCAACCAAGGAAACACAACGATAAAGAAAACACAATTAAAAATGCATGAACACAGTAACAAATGTACCCTCCCACCTTGAACAAATAAAAGAAAACAACACCAAAAAATTGTAAACACAAAAACAAATAGGAAAAAAAAAAAATCACAACAAATAGGAAAAGAAGCAACAAATCAGAAGACATAACAGATACACAATACCCATTAATAAATAATAATAATAAAAAAAACCTACATGATGAGGTTGATACAACAGAAGTAGAATTAGGCAAAACAAACAAACAAACAAGTAAAGCTAATGACAACAAACTAAACAAAACAACAACATATACAAAGACAAAAGCAAATCTAAAAAGAACAAAAAATAGGTAAAACAACAGCAACAAATCAGGAAACAGCTAATTAAAGACAACAGCTATTTAAAGTCAGAAACACAACAGCAATTTAGAAATCACAGCTTTAAACAGACATATTTTAAGAAAGAAAACAAAAACAGCAAATTGAAAAGAAAGCAACTCAGACAAAACACAAGTTTAAAAACACAACAACAAATGATATACCTGGTTACAAATTAAAGCACAACAGAAAATATGAAATCAAAATCAAACTACTTTGTTATTTTGTTTTCTGCTCAGCAGTTCATTTTTTTCTATTTTTGTCATTATGTTTTGCACTTCAAGGCCACCGAGTTTTGAATAGAGAACTAATAATAGATTTGCACTCTTAATAGATTAATAAGAAAATAATTATGTATTCTGCCAAAGTAAATAAATGTCTCTCTGTTAAGCTGATTATTACTTGGCAACATTAAACATGACTGCTGGAGAGCGATTTAAAGACAGTCAAAATCACCTTTTGTTTATATTCTGCAGAGTCTTGTGACTTTTTTCCCTGCACAACAATTAGATTCTCAAACCTCTGCAAACAAAACAGCATTGTTTTTTTCTTCCCCTGTTCAACAGAGATGATCCATTTTCTGTGTCGGAGAATGTGTTAAGGGAGCGGGGTAAATATGCTTACAATTTTCAGTGTGTTGAAATTTGCATTGAGGGGAAATTATGCATGCTGGCTAGTGGAAATGAAATGTATAAAGTGCATGACTGGTAGACTTGACAAGTGCAGCTTTCATCCATCTCAAATGAATAATTTTCACTTCCCTTAAACATCCTTAATCCAAGCATGTTATCAGCGGGCATGCAGGATTCTGCCCGACTTTTCTCCTGAACGGCACAGCAACTTTCAACTCGCCTGAGATTCTGCACTGCAGTTGCTTACCACATGGTCTTAGGGACTCACTCTTATCCTTTCCCGCTGGTTTTGTGGATCAGTAAAATTCCTTCAAAACACAATATATACATGAGGCAGGTCTTAATAGATAGCAGAATGTCTCACTCTACCCTCCTGTGTGCTGCCTCAGAGGTCGACTTAATGCACTGTATTTTACCTCTGATTCACATTGGCAGAGGAGGGTGTCTAAAAAAACCCTATTTGCTCTGTGGCACTTTGTCCTCTATTTTAAATTTCACTGACAGACCCCTCCATGCCCCTGGTTTGGAAATTTATATGACCGTAAGTGGATAGAGAGGGGCTTTCATGGTAAATTTCTCATTTACAGCCAAGCATTTTTCTTTTCAAATGTTTTGTTTTTAAAATATTGCCTTCTCTTACATAGTAGTAGTAGTAGTACATACTTAATGTGGCAAATACCCTCATCTAAATGTGAGAATTTGTGTGCACATATGGCCACCAACAATGTAAATAAAAAAAATAAATAAAAAAATTGAATTTTGATTTTGAAGACTTTGAAAGTATAATATTAACACATTTTTAAAAACCCTATAAAAATAGACAAATCAGCAAAAAACAATTGCATAAAAACACAACAAATAAGAGTACACAATAAATTAATAAAACAATGACTATAAGGAAACATGAGAAAACAAAAAACAAGTCAGAAAATTCAACAGCATCAAAGAAAAAACTGCATACTAATAAAACCAGCTGATGACTTTAACAGATAACAAACAAAAATAACAATTTGACAATATTTAAAGACCCAACAATACATCAGAAAACACAACAAATAGGAAAACTTATTAACTAGTTGAAAAAAGGAAAGCAGGTCAGAAGACAGATCGAAAACAAGACAACAATTAATTCATATTAAATTAGAAAAAACATGTAAAACTAAAGTAATGCAACATCAAATCAGAAAATACAAAATAAATAAATAAGAAACTGAATAAAAAAGGTTAAAACCCAACAACAAATGAATTATTACAAGAAATTTAAAAAAAGAAAGAGTCAACACAATTCCTTTTTGGCCAAAAGGGAACATGAGAAACACACAACAAATAGAAAAAGCAACAAATTTTTAAAGAGAATGTCAAATCACAAAACACCGCAGCAAATAGGAAAACTTTACAACTAAATGAAAAAGCAAAGCAAGCATTGCAAATTAGGAAAACATGGAAACATGGAAAAAACATTTGCAAATTTAAAGCACAACAACTAGTTAGAAAGACAACAACAAAATATCCCCAGAAAGAAATAAGACTCAATGTAAGAAAACAGAAGAAAAATTTGAAAGCCAGCTGTTTACTTCATGCACTCTTGTCCATCATTTTAATCCTGGACAGTGTCCTCCATGTCCATCGTTTAGATATTTATAAGACCATGGGGTAAGAAAGGGATGTTCATGTGTAATTACTCATTTGTACCCCAGCATTCAGCTTTTAATTGTTTTATTTTGTAAATATTTCCATGTCTCCTTCAGTGTGATGCATACTTTATTATGGCAAATACCCTCGTTTAAATCCAAATCCTTATGATTTATGTGCTGTAGCATGTTTTCCAAATGCTCTCTGACAATAAACAATTAAATATGTAATTGCTGTTTATGCTGCTAATCCTGATGATAGCCTCATATATTAAGGGTTACCTGGCTATTTTCAATATCCACTTTTCACAGGGAGCCTCAAAATGAGATAAGAATATTAACCTCATCATTTTCAGGTAACTTTCAACACTTTAACATCTTGTCTTAAAGACCCGCATGTTAGCAGGAGTCTCAGCCTTGGCATTTAGTGACATTTTAAGCCTTTTAACAGAATCCAGACAGGGATTTGCAGTTTCCACCAAAGGAAAATAATTTATATCCTCCTTTCTCAGAAACTGTGGGTAGAGGGATTAAATGCACCGTAGAGACTTGTATGTGGTGCAAAGTAAAACAATATTGTGACTCAGTTAATACATTTTCTACCATCTACTTTCATGCTTTGAGGAAGTCAGGAGTTGTTACTCATCGCGCTGAAGTTGGCTTTGATGCTTTTCTTGTTTAATTTTCTCATTTTCAAGGTTTTACGAGTGTAGGTCACAGCGATGACAACCTCGGTTTCTCTTCTAACAGAGCAAAGAGACACCTTAAATATGTCTCAGAGGCAATAAAGAGTCAAACCCAGACCAATTATACTGCTTCATTTCCAATCAAACTTCCTTAAAAACCGTCAGAACGAGCAAATGTTTTCACCCCACTTGGAATTATATTAAAAACATTATGATTTCAAGTGCACAAAAAAGAGGAAAAAAAACATCCCTGAATGACAGTTTGCAACACAAAAGGTCTCTTTCAGCTCATCGGATGGGTTGTGGACTGTGCGTCTGCCAGTGTGTGTTGAAGGCGGCTGTGTAGTGGAGACATGCAGGGCTCTGTTCTCTCTGTGGGCAGGACGCTTTGATGCACTGCCTCTCTTATCTCACGCCTGGCAAGGTTAATGAAGTGGTGGCACTTTTGGAGGAAGTAGAAATGGGATGAGTAGCAAAGACCAGAGGAAGCTTGGAGATGAAACGTCCTGCTCTTAGCGGCTGTAAGTGGCAATTTTGGTGAATTACATAGACAATAAGAGAGGGGTTTGTCATCCTCTTAAACACAACAGTCGTCTGAATCGGGGAATGGCTGATTGCATCTCTTTCAGCCTGGTTCATATGAAATTACATTAGCATTTAGGCATCACTTGTAACTTGATCCGTCAAACATCTCTGCACAAGGCCAAGAAGGTTTTTCCTTTGCTGTATTTAAGTCTGGTTTTGGGTCCTACAAATGTTGTAAATGGTATTTCAGGGTATAAAAGAGCATTGTGAAAGTTGTTTTCCCTCTTTTAGCCTCAGATCTTTCTTCATTTAAATCAAGAGAGACGAGGGTACGGGGGGCTTTTGCAGACTTTTTTTTTTGACTGGGCTGGCCCTGAGTAGAGGGCAGCATTTTTGTGCGCAGAATCAATGAATTTCATTTACCTATAGTGTTACCCTACTACATCATCCCATGTCAAGGGAAAAAAATAGCCAAGCTCTTGGGCTAGTGAGACCATAATCTTGTTCAGGGTTTAACACAGACTGTTAAAAGAACTGGTGGAAGCCATGTGACATCACCCTGTCTGATTTTTAGAGTATTTGGGAAATGTGTGTCGTACTGAATGCTGCCATGCTGCGCGTCATCTCAGCTGAACTTTAGATCTGCCTACTCACAGACATAGAGTGATGCGGACATGAGTCTAAAAACATGGAAGTGAGTTATCATTTACCACTTCCTGGTTCCAGAGGCCAAAAGTATATGGGATTTATAATACTCATTTCAGATAAATGCCAGAAATAAAGATGAGCACACCCACAATCTGAATGTTTAATCTTAAGTATTAAAATGCATCCGATGTTGCCTACTTTCGAATTTCAAAGCTTTGTTTTGTGTTTTAATGGTTGCTGATTACAAGGACTACAAAAATAGGCGCAGACCCTAATTCAATCATCCATCCATCCATTCATTATCTATACCCTTTATCCCTTATGGGGTTGTGGGGGGGCTCGAGCCCATCCCAGCTTACATTGGGGGGGATAAACCATGAGCTGGTTGCCAGCTGATTGCAGGGCCACATAAAGAGGTGGACATGCAATTCACTCTTGCACTCATGCCTAAGTGTAATTTGGAGTCACCAATCAACCTAATGAGCATATTTTTGGTCTGTGGGAGGAAGCCACCTGGAGAGAACCCATGCACAGGGAGAACATGCAAACTCCACACAGAAAGACCCTGACTGACCTGAGGATGGAACCAGCGACCTTTTTGCTGTGAGGCACATGCAGGACCTGCTGCACCACCGTGCCACCCTAATTTATTTATCTCTGACCATTTTTATTGAACAATAATACATACACAATCATGAGGACCAACTTGACGAGATAACTCCATTATGAAGAAATGCTCAAAAAAGAGGTTACAAATGGGGCGTTGTACATTGGAAATATTGTAACTGCTCGTAAGTTGGCCTGCAATGTTGTAAAAATAAAGTTCCTTCATTAAGATTGTCACAAAGAACAGAACATGTAAGTTTCAATTTTTTTGTTTGCTTCAGACCTTAATATCAGCAATGATCAAACACAGTGAAAAACCCATAGGTTTTCAGTCGAGAGAACCAGCATGATGCTAACCTTTGCATTGGCCAAAAATATGTCACCCCTGCACCACTCTATAGAGGTAGTGTTGAGGTGAAATTTAAGGCCATCTGACCAATAGCAAATTTGCATGGATATGGAACTATGTTAATCATGTCACTACTTCCAAAACCAGAAATTCTTAATAAAATAAAAGTAGGTTTGACATAAACAAAATCATCCCCTGTACAGTGAGAGTCCATATAATTAGACCAAAGCCGTTTTATTTAGCCAGACCGTAAAGATGTTTATTAAGGCCATGAAAACTGTCAGTTTCCCACACACAGTTATAACACCTCCTTGTTTCCTGCAGCCAGCCTCAAGTGGACACTTTTGAGGAACTACAGCTTTTAGCTCTTCTGCATGGTCCTCCTTTTTTCAGCCGCCAGGGATTCAAGTGGGTGTTAAGGGTTTTGGCTTGTCCACTCCTGCAGGTGGTCCTCACTATATGACAATTTTTTGTTTGTTTGTTTGACTTTTGTTGATAAACATTTGATATTTGAAAGCTGGAAAACACTGAAGTAGAATTTTCCCTTAAAAATGTGTAAACACAATAACACCAATTAAATTAGCTATTTTATGCCATTTTTGGCTGCCAGGCTAGTAAAACTAGGGAGGATGTATCATTGTACTCTATCTCTGGATAAAGAGAGATGTGAAGGACAGGAACTTAACTTTGTAAAAGTAAGGCAGTTACCTAAAATGTTATGACCATATTCTCTTCATCCACAGTGACTGATGCTGCCTCTACAAACTATTGATACAGCTATCAATACTACTCTATTACTTAGTAAAAAAGATGATTCAATGTGTTTCAAAAATACCTTGTATCTTGTCCATATTTCTTGGATAACAAAAAATGTTTTCCAAAAAACAGAAACAACCCATGATTAATAGATTTTTATTATCCAACAGCCCAATTCTGACATTTTTGTTCATCTTGTCTGGTTGATGAAAAGTGAAAAGGTATTTTGTTATAGTACAGTTATCAAAGATTTACTTATAGCAGGTTACTGTGTCTTTTTTTTTTAATACGAAAGATAGTTGAACATGTCTTGTTGACTTAATCAACACTGTTTGGGTGTCCTTTGGGGGTTGGGGGAAAATCATTACACAACAATACTGCAAAATGTGGCTTGGTGATAGTTTATCAATTCAAGACTGTGAAATACATGTTTTTTAATGTATTTATTTCCAACATTTAATAAAGCTTTTTGTTTATAGAAATAGGATTAATAATTTTTTAAGTCCATATGGTTCTGTTGAGTCACATGCAGGTGAAGTCAGCAGAGATGGCATCCATTATGCAGGTGAGAGTTAGTAAACAAACATGAGAGCCCAGAGAAGAGACTAAAGGAATGCACGGTCAGCATTTAAGCCGTTGTGTGGACTTTCTTTGGACTTTGACAGGGGCATAAGAGATGGACATGAAACACAGAGTTTGTAAGGAGTGACTTATGAGACTAAAATAGAGCAGAAATATGACTCATCTCCTGTGGCTCCACTGAAGGAAAGGGAGAGTAGATGACAAAAAAAGCTGATGCTAAGCTAACCCCACTGAAATACCAGCCAACACTTGACATGCTGAGCTCTTCAGAGCTGCCTCCCAATTCTGTGTGCCAAGAAAATAGCACAAACCATTACTTATTTTACATGCAGAGACTGAGGGCCTCCCCACCTTTAAGCTTTTGTTACATCCTGGTTGGAGCCCAGTTATGTGCGTCCATCTTGCCATCATTTCACCAACACAGCAGTCATATTGATTTTTTTTTCTTTCTGAATGTAATTTAGCCAAGAAAATACAAAAAAATGCAATAAATTCCAAAGTTAAGTGTCACAATATTCAGCACATCATTTAAGATCAAGAATGGCAATAAAATCAAATCAGAATTCTATTGTTTTAATAATATCATATTGAGGGGCCCATATCCTAGACATTTCCATGGGGGCCTATGTCACCCCTGGCCACCCCATGCACATTTAGTCCTCTTCAATCTTTTGAAAGCTTTCCTGTGCCATTTTCAGAGGCAACAAGTCTCACTTAAAATGACAGAGTTGGCTTATTTTATTTGCAATAAGTGTCTCTGAAGTTGGCTTTTGGTTACAGCTTAAACAAAGGGCAAGAATGCAGAAGTAATCTAAATATAATAACAGGTGATGTACTGCTAATGCCCTGTATTCCTTTGCATTTTGGTTTTTAATATTCCAATTCCCCTTGCATCTATAAGAGCTAATAGGTAAACAGTTCTGAATGGGAGAAATGAAGCAGGTCTACATGCCAATGAATTAGCATATAGATGAGTTCATCTCATACAAATAGTGCTCTTTTGCCCACAACTCCCTGTGCTGAGCAAAGATCATGTATGTAAAGTATGCATGCAGGAAATGTAAATCCATTTCAATCATCATTCAATCTAATAAGATTTTTTTCTCTCTCTCTCACTCGCTCGTTTGTCCATCGATGCTCAAATGTCCGGAAACAATGAAAGGGCGGTCAAACTATCCCCCAAAGCAGCTTAATTGTTTAAAAGAAATCTACAATATAGCAGGAACACATAGAGGACTGGCAGGCTCAAAACTGGTGCAGATTTTATATGAGCACTTACATGCACAAGAGAGAAGCTGAATTGAGTTTTACAGAAATTAATGCGCAACAAAACAAAACAAGTATTATATTTTCTAAAGCTGTATTTCCCTAAAAGGAGTGCCATTGACCGAATGTTTTATATTTGATCCTCATTATTGTAATTCCATAAACAAACACCACCTCTGTGAAATACAAGTATTTGTATCATAGCTCATGTTAATATGCCCAAAGAAGCTTATAGAATTGGGTCAGCTAATTAAGCAATTAGCTTACTGCAGCTCTGTGGTCAGGCTGCTGCTAATCTATAGCATTGTGAGCCCCGATCTGCCAAAAGCGAGAGGCTTGTGTGTCTGTCTCTCATCCTGTCTGACAAAGGATCATGTTTGAAGCCATCCACTCCCTCTGCAGAAAGGCAGAAGACTTGTCTCTGCTCCCTAATGCTCACGTTTCTCATGCAAATCCCTGGAATTGAATAGGTTGTTTATTGTCTAGTTAATATATTGAGACATTTATGTAGTGCTGTTGAAGTGTTTGCTCTTTGCATTTGTAAGTATGTTAACACACATGAAATCCCAGACAGATTAGACTTTGATAGCATTAAAGCCATGATGAATGTTGGTGGCTTTTAGCAGAGCCCACCACCAGGCTTCTTAGCAGACGTCTGATGAGGGCATAGTCAGGCAGCGCTACTGAGGAGCATTAAATACATCAGTGGTATAATTTGATTTAACTCTTCGTCTTTGTAAGCCACCAAGTCAAATAACCTTAAACTTCTCGGTGAGGAGGAAACTGCAGTCGCCTGAGGCTGCTACTTCCTGCTGCATTTTTAAACAAATGTTATAAAGTGGCTGTTCTATGTAGACAGCAATGTTTTAAAATGATCTAGACCAAACAACAAGAGGGAATAATCATGTTAAAGCACCATATGTTTATTTTGATCACATTTAAACTGTAAGCATTCTGAACTCTGTCATTTTGGGGTAAATGATTCTTGGCTGTCCTCTGACTTTTGAGGCTTTTTACACCAAATAGTTAATTTCTGTTTGGCTTGCTATGCTTTCCACAAGGGATGCAACAATACACTTAGCCAACTGTTTGGTAGGTATCTTATTTTTTTTGGCTCATTAAGACTCCATATGTCTCAAATGGTTAAAGACTTGGATGGATTACAGTTGTTAATCAACTGGAAATTCAACAAAGTTTGGATGTTCTTTTATTCGGCGTCTTAATCAGATTAAGGTGATTTTTCTTTCTGCAGAAGCCAGTGCGTCATTAGTCTGCTGTGGAGTTACCAGAGTTTGACGAGGCCAAAGTGAAAAGGTATGACATGTAATGATTAATCAGATGCACTGTGCTGATGTTCTTGGAGTTTATGTTCCCCCTTTAAAACCTAATGAATGTTTGCATACAATAGGTTTAATAAAATGTTATAGGACTCACAAGGCCTGATAGCGGTATTGATAAGCTGAAAGATTACTGATTTCAGCTTTGGGAAATGCAGGAATATCAAACGAAAGAGGGTGTCTCACATTTCTGATCCTCTCAAAGAAAGTGTTATGTTGTATCTTGGCCCAACTTTAGCTGACCGATACTCATGGCAGGCGTTTCCTCACCCCTATGCATGGACTAACAGGCACAAACACAAAAGAGCAAATATGGAGAGAAATGGGCAACATTCAATGAAAGCTGGTAGAGCTCAAAAATTAAAATACTACAATTCACACATAATGGCCACAGTTACATAATGTTTTTTAATACGGAATTAAGTATTCAGAATAAAATTATTCAGAATTCAAGTATTGTCCTTCATGTTTACATTGAAATAGTAATTCCAAATTGAGGTTTACATGGAAAACACTTTTATTCACCTTTATTCAATTCTACTTAAGGTCTTGGGGTTGGGAGTGGTTCTGATTGGACAGGGGGTGGACATGATGTGGTGATGTATTTATGTCTACCGGAAGAAAACAAACTCCAGTTCAGCCTCTCTGTCAGGGAAACCTCGTCCAACTTGGACGTTACAACGATATAAATGCTTACGTCCATCCACTCTTTCCATTATTTCCAAATCTTCTAAGGTTCTAATTAAATAAATTGTCTCGGCTCGAGGCCAACGCTTGCTTTGGGTGGCCATCCTGTTCCCGTCAACGTCCCATGCGTCAGGACAAGACAAGGGAACGACCAGGATTAATTTAAAGCAGAATGAACACATACATGATCGAGAAATTATTTAATTTGGAAAATCAGAATAAACCAGCCACTTACTTCGGAATTAAGTTTTATTCAGAATTATCATTTTCATTCGGAATTAAATGTTTGCAAGGTCATTTTTAATCTTTTTAAAGAGGATTTAAGTTTTGTTAAAGGGGAAAGAAAGCTCTCATTTAAACTTAGCCAATGAGTCTTATATGTCATAGCAAACACCTCAATGTTTTATTGAGTATTGTTGCACTGCTTGTTTTCACTGTCAAAAGTTGGAGTAAGTATCAAAGCAGCAAGTCTGCGTTGTTACACAGTTAGACTCTTCAGTGGCAGTTTTGACAGGTTCGCATTTTCTTTCAAAATGAAAAACAAATAACAACACCAAAAGCATTTCTCTTATGAAAGGATATTTCTGCTCCAATTCTGACATGTTTTGGTGAGAGTTTGTTCAACAGATGGCTAATATTTAGTACTTTACACTGCAGCGTGAGTGCCATCCTTCTAAATTATCTGAGTGGCCCATGTTGAATGTGATTAACAGAACAATTGTCCAGTCACCTGCCGGATATGCTCTTGAAAGGTTCTCCCCATTCCCAAACACTTTCTATGGGCTGTTGCCAGATGGAGTGGTAAATTATATTCTGTCTAGTATACTGTATATTGAACAGTCTGCTGTATTTGGTATGTCAGAAAAGAATAATGATGTCACAACCCAAATCAATATATTTGCTAGTTTCAGAAAATTTCAATCAATATTGAAAATTTAGACAATTCTTCAACATGGAGAAAAAAGGTAACAAATGTTGTCCTTTTTGGAAACCAAAGTCGGTTTGTAAATAAGTCAAACATATCATATATCACTCATGTATGTGTCAGGTGAATTTTTCAGAAAAAGGATAATGTCACGATATTTATAAATTTGCACGCTTCTTGCTTGGTTAGCTTGTAAAAAGCTAACCAAGTAAAGTTTGTTTTTTGCTGATGCTATTGTTTTACATCCCCTACAACAGTGTGCTTTAACTGAAGTCTTTGGAAAAACAATTATTTGGAGCAACAACTGTCATGTAGCCATATGATCATTTATAATGGAAATATTGATTAAAGCCCAATGCTTCTAACATTCTAGTTCCAGTTTCAGAAGCTTGATAAGTTGTAATTAACTGGCTCTGAAGGCAGTTCTTTGCTCCTCCTGATTGTCACATGCACTATTGAACGAAGGATAATGTTGTCATTTACAACAGTTAAAGGCTTGAGATGCTGTAGAAGTCCAGTATATTTTTATAGTATAGCATGCTAATAACATTTTGATGAGGGAGATCTGAGGGAGAGGTGTACCTAATTGAAGCAAAAGGCTTGAAATGCATTGTTAACGGGTCAGAGAGGCACCACTTATGGCCATGATGATGATATGCAAGGTGTGGAAATGCATTTCCAATCTCCCTGGCTTGAGCCCATCAGTTTCCATTCAGAAGTGTGTGCACTTGTTCATTAAGCTTATGCGTATCATCAACTGGTGCACTCATTCTATCAGGAAGATATGGCAGGGATAAAATGATGTGAAGGATGGAAATTCAAACAACCATTCTCATTTGCAAAGGTCATTAAAGCCCGGCATACATTAGAAAATCTGCTAATTATGAAATGGCTTAACTCCACATTCAGTGGGCTTATGTCTGCTCATTTAGAATATGTTGATCCCCTCCCGTACCCGCCACAAGACAGTTGATGTATGGGACTTGTGGCACAAAATGAATGTTCCCACTGCTTGTCGGTCATCTTAACTGACTGTAAGAAGTCCATAAAAGTGGCCGTCTTGTTCTGAATGAACATTTGCATAAACACAGACACAAGTTTTAGAGCTGCTGAAGAAATCTGTTGTACTGATGATATTTGGCTCAGCCACTTTATCTTAGATATTTCCATTAGGTTGAAAAAAAGTTAAAGATTGCAATAAAACCTTAAAACAGGATCAGGGTTCAAGTTTTGTTGTTTAAAATGTTCAGCTGCCGAGCATTCTCAAGAGTCTGTCTGAACATAAACTAACATTGTCATTCATTTTACGAGACTTCTTTTAATTTGCAGTCATAATCTACTTTGTCAAAAAGCCCCATTTGTTCTGGAGGGCAGTATGATTCAGAATAAAAGTATCTGCATATAAGTCCAACAATATGCAGAGCATTAACTAAAGGGCAGGGGTCATTCTCCTTTTATTCACTATGGACCAGTTTAATGTGGGGCAATATTTCTGCAGACTGGCTGTTGCATGTGGGAGTCGGCACATGGTGAAACATACATGATGTACAAAATAAATATAATTCATCATAACACAGGAGCAGTGGGATTTGTGATTTTGTTTCCTTTGAAAGATACATGGAACATTATAGGTTAAACTAGTGTGATAACAACTGACTTCCAGTTGTGTGTATAGGTTCATATATTTTTTTTAAGATTATTTTTTGGGCATTTTGTGCCTTTTTTGATAGTAGAGAGAGACAGTGGATAGGCTTGTGAAAGTGGGTGAGATAAGGTGTGTGTGTGTGTGTGTGTGTGTGTGTGTGTGTGTGTGGGTGGGTTGTGGGGGGCACTCTGCAAACTGGCCACAGACTGGATTCAAACCAGGGCTGGTGGAAGCATGTATATGGACCAAACCACCACCCTAGGTTCATTTTTTAATGAAAGACAGTGGTTGGTTGTCACACTTTTTACTCTCATGTGCATAACTCATGATCATTACGTTCCACATATATAATTGGTAAATTGGATAAAACCTTCAAAGACACTCTGACACACTGTGGTGACAAGCCCTAACAAAGGGTATTGTCACAGTATATGGGATTGGTTTTGTTCCATGCTTTGAGCTGAAGATACACAAAGTTTTAAAATCATTGCACTTGTGTTCATCTATTTGTTTGAAATGTCTTCTAGTGCTGTACCTGAAGAGATATGACATAACCTCAAGCCCACCAGAGCAATAAAACAACCAATACAAATTAACACATACAGTCAGCTGGCAAAATAAACAAGGCTCATCTTAAAGATACATCTCTTTGTAAGTATTAAATTGTAAAACATCAGATCAACTAGAAACTATCAACAGAAAACTAACATCTGGATGAAAAATGAGTCATACCCAAATGAATAAAAAAAATCTTATCAGCTCTGTGTTTCTATTTGATCCACAACATTTCTTGATAGCAATGATCATGGCATCAGGCAGAATAGAATATCTAAACATGACAAAGCAGTAATTTAGCCTGTAAGCAATTTGACAACTGACCTGGGACAACCAATTCCAGTCTCCCCTGCATATCTGATGAGGACAACCCGGCACTAGGGTGAAAAACTTAAACAGAGACGATCACAAGGTCTCTGTTTTTAACATCGGCTGTAATAACATTTTGAGATGCAAATGGCTTGAAGTTGCCGATTAAGACAACATTAATTACACTCTAAAGCGGAACCTAAGCATGGGAGAAAATGTATTAAAACAGCATCACAGGTGCCACCAGGAATTGTGTGCTCAATAAAAAGTTATCACTATAGGAACAGCCACTACAGCCCAAACCAACCCAGCACAGTTGCTTGAATCACACCCTCCATATTAACAAATAACACATAAAATAAACCTATTTTTGATTTCTATATGTGTTATAGTGCATACTTATTTAACAAAAAAAAAAAGAAACAAAACATGACCTCTGGGTCAATCTTGACATAAAAGCAGCCAAAGCACCTTTCTGGCCTTTGGGTTGTTACATGAATGTATTAGCTTTCTTAATTAGCTACCCCTGTTATTTAACAGTATAAAAAGATATGGCAAAAATACAGGTATGTTTTTATAAGCAGCGTGTGCTGTAGTGAGCATATAGTTTGACATACAACTAATCACTGATGTTATTTTACATTTAGGGTCACTGTCAGTTATGGGCCTTCAGAATCATTCTCCGTTTCTCCTCCTCATGGCACCTTAAACAGCATATTGTAGTTATTTTATGTTCTGTTCACTGGTCATCAATCTGAACTGATCCATTGGTGGTATTGATTAATGATGGTATATGCTATCTCTGATCCCTAAATGGGGCTGCTCGGTGATGTTACCAGCAATAGAGTGAGTGCATGTGTATTTCAGCCTGTGTTTGTGTAGCGCATCTCAATAACAGAGTGTAAAGAACTGAATTTCCGCATGAGGGGTTAATGAAGTATTTCTTCTTCTTCTTCTTCTCTCTTTTGTCTTTGCAACATGTCACACAAATAAAATCTAAAAAATGAACAAAGAAAAAATAGATAGCATTTTCAAACAAACATGTTCTGTAAGCCACTTGTGTTTGGTAAATACTAAAAAAGTAAATAATAAGATTTTCCTGTTCTTGCAAAGAAGTGTAACTGCAAATGTAAATCTTCGTATGTATCCATAACATAGTTTGAATCATTTATCAATTTTCTTCTGTCATGCCATAGATTTTTACTCTGTTTTGTATTTTCTCTGAAGTGATTCATGCTCTTTCCTATCGACAGTATAATTCACAGTTAACCTAAGGACCTGTCTCCAATAATGTTTGTTGCAATCCTATAATTGATTGAAATCTTCACAGACAAATTACTTTGTCGGATTGACCCTCTTTCATGGATCTGATGCACATATTTTCACTGACCAGACCTTTCAAAATAGGCTCCAAATCAGTGTTGTTGGATCAAATCATTCCGAATTTGGTCTATTTAATAATCCGATTGCCAATTAAGACGGTGGCAGTGCTTAGATCTATAAAAGGTTAATAAGCCTCAGCTGCAGTGTGTTTCTCCTGGGTAAATGTCACTTAGACGTAGGCCACCATGGGTCAAGATCTCCCTCCAGATCTAAATTTAATCACATAGCATTGCCTGGCCCCGTGCTCACCCTCATTAGTCCTCGGCTTGTGCAGGAGTATGATCCGTCCTGTTTTTAGCCCTGGCACCCACCCTCCTGCCCCTCTGCAATGACCCAGCCGTGCCATCAGCCAGCAGAAATCTCAAAGCTGAGTCCACCAACTGCAGATCTACTGTATATTAGTATGACATGTGGCTCTGCAGGAGCATCTTGCACCAGGGACGCTATGAATTCTTCCTGTACCATCGTGTGGTGTGATCTGTTGGCTGAGCTGTCACCTGGTGCATGCCTGTGCCACCTGTCGGTCTGCCCCACATAATGACAGAATGACCGGGGTGATTCCAAGCAGCCACCTCATCTTAATTTTTTCCTCAGAGTTTAATTAACCTGCTCATGTGTTGATGTAACCGGTGTATTTTTGCATTGCATTCTGATATTGATTCTGCTTTAATAACAAGTTTGAATACTCTTTGAATACTAGGAAAAAAATCTCTCTGCTGCAGATCCACTCCTAAAGAGTTCATACAAAAAGAACATCATACTAAAGCCCCAGTCACACATTCCTGTTTCTCATGGCAATTGTGCACGATTGTCATAATCATGATAAAACGTGCTTTGGTCATGGTGCATGCGCGACTTGATCTGGATCAGCGTAATATAGTCGTGGAGGAACGCCGGGGAAAGGGGAAGGGTCCCGATTGTTTTGAACTGTTCAAAACTGTCGTGGAGAATCACCGCTCTCAGTATAGCAGGGTGGAAGCCTAATGCAGTCCTAAGTGCAGTCCAAGGCGAACAGTATTAGCGTGGCATGTTCAGGGCTCAATCGGGCTGATCGTGACTCAATCCAGACAGCTTTCTGAGGACGATTGACAAGGACGTATCTGATTGTGCCCCGACTGTGTCCCGTTCAAGGCGATTTCACAGCTTTGTTCTTACGTATGTCATACGGGATGTGAACGCAACAAAAACACAAGCGACGGGGCTCAATCTGGGCTTACGTGACGCAAACTGGGCACTAACAGGGCTGATGTCGTGTCAGCGAAATGGAAATTCATGGAATCCTTGTTGTATCGTTGTATTGACCTAATTGAAGGTCCCTGAAGCGCTGTAGAAGCGCTGTAGAAGTGTTACTGACGGTGTATGTGCGGGGTGTGTCCAGGGGAGAGACAGTCATTTCTTCCCGTATCATGCAGATCAAACCAGCCTTGCCAATCGTGTACAGTCATGCACAATCATCATGAGAAACTGGAGTGTGTGACTGGGGCATAAGCAAGAAACTAAATGGAGCCTTATACATACAAAATAATGCAAAGCAATGTCAAGAAAAGGCACCAATTTGTATCGTATTTTATATTGTTGTAAGGCCTGATTAGTCACCTTAACAATGAGGTACAACTTGTAATGATTGTACATTCATAGAATAAGCAAACAGCTAAACATGTGGGTAGTGCCCCCTAAAAAGTGCCAAAATCCCCTGCAACTGGAAGCAGTTTTTGACAGTACTCTGAGTGGCAGCAGTGGTACAATTTCCAAACTTAGGACCAAATTCTGTGAGACTGGTGAAGTCAAAGACAGGCAGAGTGTCTTAGGAAGACAACACCTCAAGAAGACTGGTTCAGCTTTGCTGAGAATATCCAATTATATAAAATTCAATACCAATTGGTGTTATAAAAGTTGATTAATAAATGGATCGAAAAACATTTATTTTGAGGAGTATATATTGAAATACATAAAGTAAAAGTACAGCCAGAGGCAAACTTTACTGTTAGACAAAGGTAGCTTTGGGCCCTTACTTGGAGTCCTATGAACACCTCATTTTTTACCCACATTGTTGACCTGTCTGATGGAGAGTAATAAACCTGACAGTGGTTCTCAGAGCAGAAGACACCTCAGGATCATATTAATTAAGGGAAAGAAATAGTTGACTGACATTTACTTGGATGAAAATTAAGTCTCTGTCCTTCTCTTGTTGCTTCTCTAATCCATAATCCGAACTCTCCTCCTGCTGTCCTACCAATAGCCAAAGTAACATTCAACTGGTTAAGAATTGATAAGCAGGGGTGAATCTATGAATATGATCATCATGTATAACATTTGTTTTGGTTAATCAAAACTGTGCTGTTAAGACAAAAAGGAATATATAGTAAAGAACATTTTTTTTCATAGTCTTCTGCTGAAGACCAGGACACCACCCCTGACAGGAAGATCAAGGAGAAACACTGCACCCTTTATTAAACTTTAAGCATATTTTTAGACTCATCATTCATAAATAATGCAATTAAAATGTAAGCTGAAATTGCATAAAAATAAACATAATGTAACAAAAATTTGTTGTGGAAGGCCAAATTGCCTTGGACTCACAAATTGCTAAGTTTGCACAATGCATAAGTTAGCTTAATATGCATGTAAGGTAGCTATGTGTGGGTGGCAGAGTGGTACAGCAGGCATGGGTGCCTCGCAGCAAGAAGGTTGCTGGTTCAACTTTCTGTGCTGGACAGAGCCTTTTTGTGTGGAGTTTGCATGTTCTCACCCTGCCTCTCCCTCCTATGCTCTGTTTTCCTCCCACAGACAACAATTTGCTCATTAAGTCAACTGGGGACTCTAAATTGCATGTACGTAGGTGTGAGTGGTTGTCTGTCTCTTTATGTGGCCCTGTACTCAGATGCCAACAGATTCAGGCTGTACCCCTCCTCTTGGCAAACATCATCTAGGAAAGACTCTAGCCCTCCTTGACCTTGATAGTGATAGATGATGGATGGATGGATGGATGATAGCTAATTGTAACAGAGATTTTAGCTTTAGACTTTGTATCATATATGAAAGATCACTCAAAGCTCTGATTACGTCAGCAATTTTTCTTCATTCTGATTAAATCATTCTGACTAAAGATTCTGATTGGTGACTTGTGTGTTAGTGTGAATGTTTTTTTAAGGCTTGAATGCAAATAAAGGTTTTTAAAGTCTAAACTGATTTTGATACAGTGAAACCTCACACATAATAATGTCAGATTCTTCTATGTTGGGGCAGCACGGTGGCGCAGCAGGCAGTGCACGTGCCTCACAGCAAGAAGGTCACTGGTTACTTCTTTTTCAAAGAAGTAATGCATCAATTACTCTCCCTGGTAACTAATTACATTTAGGAAGGAGTAATTCCGTTAGTAATTCAATTACTATTTTGGGAAAGTAATTAGTAACTATAACTAATTACTTTTTTAAAGTAGGATTGCCACTGCTGTTAAGATACCAGAATTGTCAGTTTCAGTGATAATTAATAATTAATTAACAATTAATATTTGACATCTGTTTATCTACCAAAGCAAAAGACATAGAAACAGTTTTTGAAAATCTGCAGTGCAAAAAAAGCTGATCTAGGAAAAGTATTTGAACATTTGAAAGCACAATTGCAGTAAACATTTAAAGGTCTCCCTGTCTTGTAGACATACAGTCTTTGTTTTATTTTAAGTACTCAAATAAAGTAAATAATTACAAGAACATAATAATGTCTATTTTGTGAAATAAACTAAAACAATGGATTGTAGATCTGTTTTGTAAATTTTGATATATTCAATACTGTCAACTGGAAATTGTGTGATCTTGTATCATTTTAGAAATATGGTATTGAAAATGTATCAAACCATTGTTTTTGACAACGTTAGTCTCTATATGTAAGCCTGCGATTGACTGGCAACTGGTCCACATTGTACCCCACTCCTTCCAATGTCAGCTGGGGCTCCAACTCCCACAACTCTGAAGAGGAAAAGCAATTTAAATGATTGATGTATAAAGATGGATAAAAACTTGGGCAGCACAATGGACACCCAACTCTCTGACTGGGACTATAACAAAAGGGAGAAGGGAGTCTCCCTTTTGGAGTCATGAAGTCCTCACAGACTGACACAAAGGACAAGTGCCGGGTTATTCTTTATAAACATAGCAAAAAGTAGTGAATAATTCAGATGAATGTTTTGACTTTGTTATTTTTACTAGAAAAAAGGCCCTAAGATCAATGCTAGAAAAACAAAACAGGTCATTGTTAGATTTCTACTGAATAAATCCTGAATTATAGCCTAATTTCTGTCTTGTTTGTTGAATCACTGCAGGGAAAGCAGCCATGCTCTCCGTGTGTGTTTTGTATGTGATGTTTATTTAACCACTGTGTCCTGCAAACATGTCATGGTGCAAGCAGTGTGTAGGGAACAAGAATGCAAAATCATTAAGTCCTGAATGTTAATACGCATTACGCACAAAATTGGTAATAATTCTTGTGCCCTACAGAAATGATTAACATAATTCTGATAAATAGGCAGATGGCAGAATGTGTGAATTGAGGTAGATTTATCTTAATTAATATCTTGAACCTACTTGGAGAAAGGTAAATGGCTCCACCGGGGCCAGGGATGTTCCTCTGTCTTGTGTGTGTATCTTTCTCACGGCCCTGACATGTAGTGGTGGCCCGAGGATATTAAGTTGCTCTCCAGGTATGCATCAAACCCAGGCTCCCCGCTGATAATGAACATATACCCTGGCAAATGAGCCACAAGCACAAACACACACCCACACACACACATACACACACACAGTAATACACATCCGATCACATCCCTGACTTTTGATCCACATAAATAAACATTTTAGCAGTTTCTCTTCGTTTAGGTGCAACGAGGGCTAACACTGTCTCCATAATGCAGTGCAGCACATGAGGAAAATACTTAATATATTACAAAATGACTCTATAATCATAGTTATAAGCACTAACTGTTATTTTTAATGCTTTACAACAGTAAAAATAACTCAAAATGATGTCAGTGTTAACATCATAAACTAGATACTTGCATTGAGTAAGCATGAATACATCTTCATAATAACTATGTAGGAAGAGCGATTTGTAGGTTCGATATCTTGGTGAATCAATTTGTGAGAAAATAGCTCAGGAAACATGCTTTTCACAAAAACACAACAGTGAGCTTTGGAGTCATGTTTTATATGCATTAAAAACAAATATGTATATTAACACGGTTTTGGTTAAGAGGAAGACATTTCTAACTGCTAAATATATTGCAGTCATTAGACTTTCAATTATAAACCTGTGAGGCGTCACAGAGAGCAGAAACAGGTCAGATTAAGGAAAAATAAAGGCTGAAGGACAGAGTTTTAGTTTGATGTGAACCAGTGGAGAACAGAGTGGGTGATGAGTTGAGCGAGCCACTTAGGGATTTCTGACAATGTCTTTATGTAGTATCATCACAGACATACATTCTGCCTCTGAAGAGTGTGTTTTACAATTCATTTTTGACCGTCACAACTTATTGCGCTTCTTTCATGACTTTATATGAAGCAGTTTTAGAAAGAATGAGTGTATTTTGCAGCCTCACTGAAACAAACACTTTTTCATCAAAGTCTGAGACCTTCTCTCTGAAGCTTTAAAACTCACCAGAGAGGCATTTTTTAATCACAACTTATATGTCTGGGAAAAAACAAACAAACAAACAAACAAAAAACAATGTTAAAATCACTTAAATGTTTGTTCATTTCATTTGTCTTACATAAACCCATTCCTAAATAATACATGGACTAGAGACCAAGGAACCAAAAATGCCAACTCTCTTATGCACTAAAACAAACATGAAGCCTTGCCAGCAAATTTAATCATTTAATGCTGCAGGGGTAATGCGATCAAAGCCTTTCGTTATGATGAGTGTAAATACAATTTTGGGATGCATAGGCTAAATGTTATTATTTGTATTACACAGTGCACTTTAAAGGTCCCATGTTCTTCAAAATCAAATTTCTTTGCTTTTAATGCTGTTAGAAGAGGCTTGGGGAGCAGAAGAACATGACACTCATTACTAATCTCTCAGTTCATGAAGAAATGTACTATACCTCCTTTAACAAAATGCCCTCAAAATGCTCTGTTTTTTATTTCCTGGGGTTTATTATGTAATAGTTATACAGCCTCCACCTGCATGTGTTTCAGTCACAGGCTGATGCCATGACTGTTTTGAAAGTCTGCTCTGTGACCTCTCCTCCCTCCACCAGACATCATGTGGGCTGCCAATCAGTGCAGAGCTCATTGTCATAGCCTCCCCAGCTCCTATTATCTAATCATTTCTTAAGGAGAGGGAAAAAGAGCTGCCTCTGATCTTCTACAGAAACATTTTTTTATATATTTTCATTCAAATGACATCAAATCCTTGCTTACTAGAAACCCGAGACATGATGTAAATGGTCAAACACACCAGGATGTGGGACGCTCTTGTATAATAAATTCAAATTCTTTATTAGGAATAACCCCTTGAGATGTGTCATTTTGTTTTCGAGGGGATCCTTAAGACAAAATGAACATTTAAAATACAGGTTTACAAACAATTGCATAGAGCACAAAACAGACAAAACAGTACTTGACAGAGGTCAGAGGTGACACAGTACTACACAACACAAGAATAAACAAAAACAAAACAAAACAAAATAAAAAAACAGATGGAGTTTAATTTTAAAAATGTGTAAAAATCTACCAAATAACATGACTGGCACAATAGATTGCTGATGGAAAAAATAACCTTAAAAACACCCAGTTGGACCTTCAACTTCAATAGTGGTCAAGTTACTTAAAATTTCTAATAGTAAAAAAAATGAATCACGTAATCTGTTACATTGTTTCAAAACAAACTGACTTGACTTTTCAGTTACAAAATACTTTTCCTATTGAAGATTTTAATCAAAATTTACAGCAGAAAATAGTTTTTTAATCTTTCATTGACTTTTTTTTGAATAAAGTTAACACTTTGAGATGTTAAAGGTTTCCCCCTCATCTTTCATATTGTATTGAACTTTTTTCGTATAATAGGACAAATAGCCTGGTAACTAGTAACTAGTAACTAAATAACTTAGTAACTACACACTACGCATAACTTGATTTGTAATTATCATTATTTTCAGTTTTAAGAAGCTGTTATGCCTTTCTTTACAGCACCCCCACAAAAATATATATATACATATACATATATATTGATATATGTATATCTATCTATATCCACATATATATACACACACACACACGCATATATACATATATATATATATATATATATATATATATATATATATAAATCAAAGCATCTGTAATATATTTCTTTGATAAGATATTCATACTGTGGAAAACTGTCAAAAAAAGCCATGGGTGCTTAATGCTATGCTTATACAGCACAGTAGGTGCATTATAATGTATTATAAGTTTGTTCATGATATGCCATAATGCATTATAGAGACAGACTTCATCTAGAGTGTTGCCCAAAAATGCATTTATCATCATCTTCCTTCAGAAGCTTAAATTTTCTTTCTTTTTTTTTTTTTTACTTTAGAGCTGCTGCTGAATAAAGTGTGAATTTCTTTCACTCAACACAAATTAAGTCAATTAAAATGTTAATTATTACAAGTAGAAAAGGGACAAAGGAATTCAAATAAATTGATGTATTGGCTTTTTTTTTAATTAATTCATTGGGTTCCTACTGTGTTGGATAATTATGCTTAAGTGCTTAATTACATATTTTGATGGGATCCTCAATTACTCAGGCTTAATAAAATATCATTAGCCTGTCTCCCAGGTTCTAAGCTGTGGAGACGTACAGTATTAGAGGATGTATTTAAATAAAATATTAGATTACAGGCTGGCTGGGATGTGCAGCCCTCAATCTCCACTAAATCTCTGTTAACCTGGAAGCTGCTCCTCACATCAAAGTTTGACACAGCAGTAAACAAACAATGTCAAATTTACATATTAATTAGTGTCAGGCTATCAGAACTGCTGATGAATTCAAATGTGTGGCCCTTCGCTGAGGCTCTGCAGCCACAGTGCCGCCTGGCGGGGGGTTCTGTGCTCAGAACAATTAGAAATTACCTGGACCCAAAGGCCGAGCAAACCCTCCCTGCCACATGCAGCTTTTATTACACAGTGAGCGTAAATATTCAATATCTTTTCTCTGACTGTGTGTCTTACAAATCAATTTGCAGTGTCACGACATCCATTGCAAAATATGCAAAGCACAGATAAGTACTCGGTTGTCAGCCATCCAGTGTTGCTCAGTCAACCTCCTCTGTCAAAACACACATAAGGAACGATGGCTGCCACCTGGAATTATCTCCTTTAAATCCTCTAAAGGTTAAAGCAGCTACGCTATAGTGAGTGATCCTTCATTTTTTTAACCTCTTTGTAACAGAGCACAGAACATGTTTCCTCTGTGTATTCTGCAGGCTTCACCACTTCACTTGTTTTACATCTTCCTGCTAGGAATGAGGATCCTTGGCAATGGCTCAGAGGCAAGATCCTATAATTAGAACACAGTTCAGTTGGTTAGCAGGTAATTTACCTTAAGGGGGAGAAGTCTAATTATTGTCTTTGAAAAGCTAATTTAGCGTCAAACACTTCAGGTGTCTTTCCCCCTCTCCTCAGCAAAGGGAAAGATATCCTGGAGCACTCCAGTGCCTGCTGCTTTTCACTCTTTTATGTTTACATGGATGATTCTTAAAAAAGAAATTAGGACCTGTAAAAGTCGCCCCACGCCTTTGTTTCCTTCAGCAGGTGTGTGGGGCTTCTTTCCAGAGGAGGGCACCACTCCTTGACCTGCTGATAAATGCTCCAAGCAGGCGGAGCTGTTTTTTCTGGCAGATGGTGTTTGTGAGTGACACTGTGACTCCCAGCAGAAGTGGGCTCAGGGAAACGATCACAGCCCAGTCTCTATAGAGCAAACCAGCCTGGTTACCTGACGGCATATGCTCTGCTGTGGCATACACCTGCTGAAGGATGGCGTTTACACCACGGTCCCTGGACTCCACCTCGGAGAAAGCTGTTAATCACAGCCCAGCACTCATTCAGGCACTTTTAAAAAGCAGAAAATAACTGAGTGGCAGGGGAGGTTCCCAGCTTGGACTCAGAAATATGAGAATGTCTTCTGTTATTATTGGAATATTGAGAAGCATCTGGAAGCTATTTCTTATTGGTTCAGATTAAGATATCCAAAATATATTTCTTCAGTGGTGGATTTTGCAGTATAAGGGACCAAGGCACGCACAGACATGGGGCCCTGTGCATCCATTGCTCTCCATCTTCTGATTGCACATGATCATCTTCTGAGACGATCCAGGTGGAAGAAATCACCTTATACTCAAACCACCAGATATTAAGGTCTTTCCTTGCTTTGGTTGGAAGAGGGTATTTAGGGCCAAAAATCTGGCTGATTATCTTTGAGTATGTGCCCCACTTTCGTAGGCTGTTTGTCTGGCAGCTGACACTTGATGAAGGCTCCGTAAACATGCGCAGACTTATTTAATACTGTTATAGGTGCTAAAGAGGTTATTTGAACATTTGTCTTGATTTTAAGTGTGCCAAACTAGAAATGCTCCAAGACCACAAACCTTCACTGAGGCATTTCCAACATTATTTGGGAAGTTATTGTCATAATTGTGGAAAACTACACTATCGCACAATGTTAACAAATCCTTCAAAAAACTCCTGGATCTACATTTGTAACACCATCAAAATCAAATCACTTCTTCCTTGTGCCATGCCCAACGTTCTCTGAAAATGTCTTCAAAATCCATTAAGAAATGATCGAGTTATTTGCAAACATCACAAAAACTTCCCTATCTTGTAGTGTTCACAAATCCTTGATCCAGATTTGGATCACCACCAATATCAAATCAGTTCATGACAAGCAGTCCCTGACAGTTTCATTAAAATCTAACTTTTTCAGTTATGCTGTTAAAAAAACTATCAAACTAACTAACAAAACTGGATCAAACACTACCGCTTTGGCAGAGGTAAAAGTTTGAAATCTGCTCAGTTAAAGAATTGTGCAATACCTTTGCTATGTGACAGTCACAAGATCCCTCCTTCAGAAAAGTTGCCCACCTCACTGTCAAAAGTTGGTAAGTAAGTTTTGAGGAAATCTAAACTTTATTTTTTTCAGGCCAATGAATTGTATATTTGCAATTTATTATAGGAAATCAGCCACTCAAATGACTTTAGGCTCCTCTGACACAAACAAATCTTTTATCTTCTAAATAAAAGAAATTTCGATTTTAGGTACTAATTGTCTCAAGGAATTCCAATTAGACAGCCACTTTGCAGCAGTCATGTGTTTACATATTTCTTTTAGGATAAATGAATCAAATTGAGGGATAAATACTGTGAATGTAAACACACAGCAGCAGCCACTTCCCCTCCTCTGGCTCTGAGAGTGTTTATCCCCTCGTGCTGCTAAACTGCAGCCACACCAGCAGGGACCGAAGGACAACAGTGTCCACAGCCACAGGGATCAGTAACAGGTCCACTGCTGAAATATGTGCTGAGTGTCAATAGTCGGCAGCTCCTCCGTCCAACTGGAAGCCATCGAGCTGCTAAAACAGAACCAGTGATTAGGACACAGTCACCCAGGCTGGTGCCAATTCAGATGTCTCAGCCACCCTGGGCACAGCAGTTTGATCTGCCTCGCTGTCATTGATTCACAAGGCTTCCAGCTGGAGCAAAGATCCCCATTGAAGCGTGAGATAGAAAGCTCTCCATCTTGGCACATCTTGGCTGGCTCAATCCCCTGCAGGCCATTAGGGATAGAATATGTTGTTTTCTGTTTTTTTTTTCCACTCCCTCTCTCTCCTCCAGAAGAAAAATACAGTCTGTCTTCATGCTATAACAGCCATTACTTAATTGTGCCGGATTTTCCGAGCAGAGTGTTGCTTTAATTAAGCAGCTAATTGCAATGTAGCTCTTGATTAGCTTTGGGGGATGGGAATGTTCAGACAGGCTGATACGTTGTGCACACTTCAGAATCATTTACAGAAATTGAAGCTAATTTCGTTCTCTGTCTATTGCTGCATTAATTTAATTTGGGTTGCTTTTAGCTCATTAACACTTCTAATTAATACGTTGACATCACTATTAAGATGTCTCTTTGAAATTGGTGTCTCCTGATAATCAGGATGGAGGAGGCTGACGGATGGAGGGAGAGGCTGACGGGGGAAAATGTGGAAAACTCCTTCAGACTGGAGGGGAGGGTGGGGGGAATGCCGTCCTCGTTTATAAAGCTCTAATATTGTATTATAGTGGACACTAATAGGGGGCTGTGGCAGGTGACTAAATTGGAAATGAAAGGAATGCTGATTGTTTTAAAATTTGATTGGGGTTACTCCATGTGTGAGTGTGTGTATTTAGCGCACATGTGTGTATAATGCTCTGGGGAGTTGGGGGGCGGAGGTGCGTCAGGGCCAGATGCCATACACAGCTGAAGATCACGCCTGAGTAACTGTGTGTTTGGGTTTGTCATTTTAATGAGGAGAATTTAGTGACTATGGGCTGCTAACACCGCGTGAGGAGCCCCATTACATTACCATCACTTTAACCAAACTCCACTCAACACCATGCTTAATGTGTGGGGATTTTTCTACCTCTGTGACTTCAAGGCAAAAGTTTGTTTGTGGGATTTGTATTTGTGTTTGTGTTCAGGTAGAACATATGGTAGCCCTAAAGTATAAAACACACCAACAACAAAGATACTCAAAACATATTAAGTGACATAACACAAATTAAGAATCACAATGACAAAACACCCCCCCCAAAAAAAAAGGACAGTGGACAAATTACCATTATAAAAAATAAAAAAACTATGGCGAACAGGAAAACACAGAAAAAGAGAAAAATGACAACAATTAAGAAAGAACAACAAATTCAAAAGGAGAATCTCGCAAGTAAGAAGACACAAAATATACAACAACAAATGAAAACTAACATAAAAAGAAAACAACACAACACAGAAACAAAAACGGTACACACTGGCCAAACAGAGCGGAAAAAGCAACAAGTCTAAAATGCAACCAAAGATAAGAAAACACAATGACAAGTATGAATAAAACAGCAAATAAGAAAATGCTGCGACCAAGAAAACACACAAAAAAAAGAGGTGACAAAAAAATCCTCTGAAAATGGCAAAACATAATGACGCTTAGACAAGACCCAACAACAAACAAAAAACAAATAAAAACAATTAAAAATCTTAACAATTAGATGGAAAATCATATTTAAAAACCACAACAACCAATGAGACAACACAACCACAAATAAAAAAACAAAACCTCAAAAACCACAAGAACAAACTTTAAAACAATGACAAAGAAAACCTTTCAAAAAATAGAAAAAAAAACCCACAACAAATTATAAAAAAACACAACAACAATTCAAAAGCCAAAATGACCAATGAGAAAACTCATCAAATCACGACCGCATGAACCAAGGGTAAAGGGTCATTAATTCAATACAATATTTAATACAAAAAGTCAAAAATGGAAGTAAAAGTGAAAAATACTACATCATACAGTTTAGATTGTGCTGAATAAACAAATCCAATAACACCACGTTAACCTTTTAAAGTGGTATAAACTGACAAAATGTGGGAAATAGTTCAAGTCCTTTGGGCAACATCTCAACAAAAGTGATGGATCGGGCAGAACCTTTTAAGAACAGCTAAGAGGTTTATTACTATACATTACTTATGGACTACATTGTCTATGAGTTTCTTTGTGCTCTCATCAGAGAATTGTAGTTATTTCTAATTGTCAGCACAACTAAACCACCCTGAGCTTAACCTCTTTGCACCTAGGCAGATGTTAAAAAGCCTGATCATGTTCTGAACTTGAACAGCCGTCTCAGCTTGAGGCTTTGAAAGATGGGTCGGCCTCATGACTGATGTGGAATCTGGCGAATCCAGCTGCTCTGCAAGGTCAATATTCTTAAATGGTAAAAATGGCAAAAATGGCCTCTGGAAATCTAAGCCTATTTGGCTTCTATTAAAAGACAGAGAAGTTATACCATCAAATAATCTGATCAATTTAACCCTTTTAAAGGTTCTTTAATAAATGGAGACATCCCACAAACAATATGAACAAATAACAACTTAAAAAGCTCTGGTTATAAAGCAGATAATAAGATGATATTAACAAACAAACACTTAAAAAGCTCTGGTTATATAGCAGGTGTCACAAAGCTAATATCAACAAACAAACACTCAAAAAGCTCTGGTTATAAAGCAGATATAAAAAAACAGTGTGAACAAATTACAACTTCAAAAGCCCTTGTTACAATGCAGAAATAAAAAAAACAATATGATAAAATGAACATTTCAAGAGCTCTGGTTTTAAAGCAGATATCACAAAACAATATGAACAAATGAACACTTCAAAGCTCAAGCAAATATTACAAAGATAATAAAAACAAATGAACACTTAAAAAACTTCTGTAAAGCAGATATCACATGTAATCCTTCACAATTAAACTCTTTAAAAGCTTTGACAAAAACATTTATAAATCCTAGTAAATTCAGTTTTTTTTCTTTTTTAAGCCACAGTAATTAAAAACACATAACCACTTATAAAGCTTCTATATAGTTATACACTTATAAGGACAAATTATACTTCATAAAGCTTCTATTATAAGTTGTCCTTTAACCAAGAGGAAAGTTACATCCATGCAGTTCAAATACAATGCAGGTATCCCAGATCTCAACGAATTAACCCTACAAAGCAGAATCTGCATCAACAGATTTACACTATCAGAGTAACTCTCATGTGTAACACTTAACAGTGTGACTTTTGATCAACATTTTTTGTGTAGTGTTAGGAATGCACTCAGAGTACATTTTTAACTGTCTATATTAACACTGCAAAGAGTTCACATTGCTCTGTTTATTTCCTGTATATTAATGGGAAAAATAGTTGAAACAAAGATGCCATGTTGAGTTATATTATTTAAAAAGTAATGATGTTGAATATTGGTTATAATGAAAAAATAACAAGAACTGCAGTTTTCATGAAATGGGCTTGTGCCATCTGTTGGTACTTGTCAAGTAATGGAGATACTGGTGGGATGACTGACTCTGCAAGTGTCACTTACAGGTTGAAAAATCATTGTTTACTTTTTTTTTTTGAACACCAGCAAAAAACAAACAAACAAAAAAAACAACAAAAGTACATTTTCATGGATTTGAGAGGTAGATATCCCACAAATAGTCCAGACAAGTTGACCGCTATAAAGCTTTTAGAATAGTCAAATATCCCATCAATGGTCTGAAAAAGTGAACTTGTTAAAAGCAGATATCCTACGAAAATGGCGAACAATTTTACCCTCACTAAACTTCTACAAAAGTAGAAAACAATAATCTGAGAAATTAGAACAGCCTAAAAAATTTCCTTTCCACATATCCCGACAAATTGGCCCCTACAAAACTTTAATGAAAGGCTAATATCCCTCAATAATCTAAAAAAGTGATAATCTAACAAACCTTAATAAAGGTAGGTATCCTAAAAAGAGGTGAGAAATTTAATCCTTAGTAAACTTCCTCAAAAGTAGATATGCAACTAATAATAAAGAAAAACTGCTTTGAAAAATAAAAAACAGATATTCCACAAAAGACCCAAACCAATCAACTCTTTTAAAGCCAAATCAGTGAACCCAGTAAACTCAAAGTGCATGGAGAATAACAGCTGAATAATCTGTACCATTAGCATCAGGAGGTTAAAAACCAGTGTTTTTCTCCACATGACAACCACACACTCCTGTCATGTTCCCTAAGCAATATAAGGTCTCCCTGATTGATTTTCTCTAACGTTGTCTTCTATTAGGTTCCATAAGTTGAGAAATAAGCATTGATTGGAGGAAAGGATTCAGTTATTTGGCGTGCGGATCAATAGGGGGCCTTGTTTTCCTGGTGAAGTGCTTTCTTTGCCGAGTCTGTCTAAGGACAGGCCACACTGTAGAAAAGCCTTCTGTTTAGCACTTCATTAAAACTGCCTCTAATAGGAGCCACCAGGGAGATGCTCCCTGCATCGTGTGTAAAAGCGATCAACATCTGCATCAATTAACCCCTTCGTCCCCACGGGGCCCATTAGGAAGAGGAACACCCTTTAAAGCTGCATATGCTTTTAACTCACAATGAGGAGTGAACACATATAATTGCTTGTTTGCTTGAACATTTTTTGAACTGTTTGTGTATTTGAAGAATATTTGAGTCTATTTTTTTCTCTACACAGAGTCTTGAAAATGAATTACAAAATAAGAAATAAGAGAAAGAAGATTTAAAGAAATGTCAGCAAAAGGTAATGTGTGGTTAAAAAATGGGGCATTCAAAGTTAAATCAAACCAATTTTAAGTAAGAAAAACTGCCAAATATTTTTACCCACTTAAATGAAAAGTAAAAATATTTTCCCATTTATCAATTTGCTCCTAAAAGCTTTTCATTTATTTGTTTATTTGTATTTTCACCTCAATAACTCTATTCATTTACGCTTGATCTTCTTATGTATGTTTTTCTTAATGCATTGTATTTCTTTTGCCTATTTGATTTACTGTTTATTTCTGTAAACGTGTTTTCTTTGTCAAAAGTTTTTGTAAAATATTATTTTCTTTTTACTGATTTTATACTTATTTATCTCTGTGAAAATACGTATTTCTTTTTTTTTTCTTGTTAAGTATTTAATTCATAGTTATGTTCATTAATCTAACTTTATCTTTGAATTTATTCTTGATTTTAACTGTTAATAAAAAATTTAAATCGGTTGTGAATATTATTTTCATTTTATTTTATTCATTTTTTTGTTTATATACTTCTGTTTTCAGTATTTTTTCTAAAGAATATATATTTTATTTTTTTCTTTATACATGTTACTTTTTTTACTTATGAAATTGAGCTATCATTTGCTGTTTTTTGATTGTATAGTGTTTTGCATTGTTTTTGTCTTGGTTTCTTTGATTTTTTCCCCATAAGATGTTTGAAGTAAAATAAATAAATAAATAAATAAAACTTAATATCTTACAAAGTGTAATTTTGATTTCTTTTTCTTTTTATTTCTTCTAAATGGTGGATTTCTTTCTTTAGCCATTCATTTCTTGTTTTAATTTAAACCTTTATTTCTTTCTTTTTTTTTTTTTTTGGTGCATTAATGAAATCATCCCTCCATGTGTTCACAAATATCCTTTTCTTTTTTCTACTTCTTTTAAAAAATTTCCATTTCAATTTCTTTCTTTCATCATTCTATTTATTTTTTCTTTTCTTTTTCTTTTAATCAAATAGTTTCTTGTTTTTATATTTATTTGCATTTCTTCCACCTATTCTTATCATAATCCTTATTTTTTTTTTTAAAGTTTTTACATAACTTTGGTTATTATATCATTCCATCACTGAATAACCAAAGGTATCCAGACTCTCACTCACCTAATAAAATAAAATCATATGGAAAAGCACAGGCTGTGACACAAGTGTCTTTAAGAGGTGAACCTTGTTTCTTCTGGGGAACATCTGACAGGTCCAATTAGATCGACTTCAGGAGCATCAGAGAGGAAATCACTATTGGCAGAGTCTAACAGGAACATTTCTTCGTTCAAGTTTTACAGGTTTAACTCGTACAGAGCTGCTGTCACTTCACACAATATAAAGATAAACATTAATTCTTAATTCTTAAACTTTTAAGTGTCCTCCTAAGAGTAAATAATAATATTTTTTAGATTATATATTTCTGTTGTTTAACTGTAACTGATTCACATTTTGAACCACGATAACTTTTGCAATGTTTTATGAGAAGATAATTTGATTTATGTCAAAGTAAAACGTTATGGCTGAGCTGTATTTCACCATCAACAAGACATGAGAAGTGATTCTTTGCTGTACAGTAAGTGACAGCACAGTATTTGTGATTAAAATGACCTGAAATAATGATTTAAAGAGGTCAGATAGCATAGAACAAATTAAATATTAATAGCCCTATACTGACTTAAAACCTATAAATACTGGACCTTACTATAATCAAACACCTGAATAAAATATCTTGTGGATTCACAGAAGTGACAGGACATGAGAAAGGCATAATGCCATTCTCTTAGTTTGACAGTTCATATTAAATCAAGGTTAAATTTAAGGCAGCAAAGTTTTTTGTTACATTTTCAAAATTTTTTGACAAAGTACTTTTTAAGATGTTGCTTGAGATGTTTTTACAAACTACAATACAAACCCCTAAAAAACTGTACTATGATACACTATGTGAAACCAAACAATACCATACATTACAAATTGATTCAGTGGCTAAGTCTGAGGGATTCAGGTTCAAGCCCAGCTCCAGCGTTTGCATGTCGATGTGTCCATTGGCACGATACTTACCCCCACATTGCTCCTACTGCTGCGTCAGTGCTGTGTAAATGGGTATGAGTGGGCATGCATGTTAGCAAATGCTTATGGAGTGCTTACATGGAGACTTTAACTGAAAGAAAGTGAGTGTAACAATGAATGTGTAGATGTGATCTGCAACATAAAAGTGCTTTGAGTAGGCAGATAGACTGGGAAAGAGCTTTATAAAATCAAGTCCATTTACCATTTACAAAAGATGATACAATACCAATATTGATTAAATTTTGTATGAAATCATTAGGTATTATTCAATACAATACCACTGCATACCATTCAACATGAAGTGTCTACTATAAAATGCAGCAGACACTTAACTTCTAGTTGCTGAAAATACGCATGAAAGGGCAAGGACCAGCTAATTAATACTGATGGACAACTTCCAGAGAAACTTCAGCCATCAGTAAGTGAATGTAACAGCGAATGGCTGTGAATGGGTAGATGTGACCTTTGGTGAAGAACCAATTTGAGTTTTCATTAAGACTAGAAAAGCACTTTTTAATCAATTTACCAATTGCAGTACAACACAATATGACACAGTACAATAAACAAAACCTTACAAACTTCACAGCATGAGAGTCAGTTATACAAAATGAAAAGAACATATAAAATCATACAGTACAGTTAGACACCAAATGATGCCATACAATGATGTACAATACAATACACCATATGCATCTGACATCACATCAAGGAGGTTATGCTTTTGCATTATACATTACTTTTTGTTGGTCAAAATACACTTTTGTTGTAGTTATCAGCTAAAATGCATTGACAGCAGTGGTCTTTTCTTGCCCACTTTGGTAAATTATGTTATATTAGTCACGTGTCATTCATTCATTCATTATCTATACCGACTATCCCTTTCGGGGTTGTGGGGGGGCTGGGGCCTATCCCAGCTGTCATTGGGCGAGATGCGGGGTACACCCTGAACCGGTCGCCAGTCGATTGCAGGGCCACACAGAGAGACAGACAACCATTCACGCTCACACTCATACCTAGGGGCAATTTAGAGTGATCAATCAACCTAATGAGCATGTTTTTTGGTCTGTGGGAGGAAGCCGGAGCGCCCGGAGAGAACCCACAAATGCACGGGAAGAACATGCAAACTTCACACAGAAAGGCCCTGCCCGACTCGGGAATCGAACCAGCGACCTTCTTGCTGTGAGGCACGTGCACCGTGCCGCCCGCAAGTGGTCAATACCATACCATAACCACACCATACAGCATATCGAATTTGCCCTCAGGTGTGAATGGCTGTCTTGTCCTTTCAGCCCTGTGATTGGCTGATGAGCAGTCCAGGGTGTACCCTGCCTCTAACCCAATATATGTTGAGACAGGCCTTAGCCCCTGAACCCTGAAAGGATTTGTAGTATAACAAATGGATGGATGGATGATACCATACAATATGACACATTACCTTAGGAAACCACATGATTTAGGGTCAAACCCAATTGTACCCCTTAGCCCTTGTTTTACGCATTCACGTCTAGTGAAGGGGTATCCCAATTCTCCATAAGATTAAGGGGAAGGGTTAAGGGGAAGGGCTACACAGCCCTTGAAACGAAGACAAACCGGGATCTCACTTAAAAGGAAGGGGTATGAGAAATTTCCCACAATACACCGCACCTGCTGACAAGATGACAGAGTGGAGACCGAAGGAAGCGCAAAAATACAACTAATTATTAAGTTATTAAGTAAATATTAATCATGTTTTGAATTGTTGGTCGTATTTTACAATTGCATAGCTATAGCTATGGCTATTGTCGCATCTGCCTACGACACAGCCAGCGAGCAGCTCTGGGTGATGACGTAGTGGGAATCAAGTGGCGTCTCGTTTCTCATGGGCATGTTATCACCCCTTTCTCTTGGCCCTCAAAACAGAGGGCCAAGGGGAAGGGATTGACAAAGAGGTAAGACAAAGGGGGAGGCCTAAGGGTACAAATGGGATTGACCCTTAATATAATTTAATGATACAATACCATACAAAACAGTGTACCATTAAATACAATATTGTTCAATACAATATGATACAAAACTAAATCATCTGAAACACTTAGGGGTGTAAAACAGCAAAGTTCTATCCCATGTTCTAAGAAATCATACAATTAAAACAACATGATACAAACAGATGCCATCAAATACAAAACTGATATGTTACAGTACAATTCGATATAACACACTTTATTTTCTACTTAGGACAATTTATTCTTGACCCCAAGTCCTTCATAAATTGAGCTGCCTCTTCAGAGGAGGCAACCATTAACAACCTACATGAACTATTCTCTTAAAACATCTTAAAAACAAATACATATAAATATTCATTTTCTATACCGCTTATCCCTTTTGGGGTCACAGGGGGGCTGGAGCCTATCTCAGCTGTCATTGGGCTAGAGACAGGGTACACCCTGAACCGGTCACCAGCCAATTACAAGGCCACATAGAGAGACAGACAACCAGTCACACTCACTCTCATATCTAAGGACAATTTGGAGTCGCCAATCAACATAATGAGCATGTTTTTGGTCTGTGGGAGGAAGCTGGAGTGCCCGGAGAGGACCCACACATGCATGGGAAGAACATGCAAACACAGAACACAGAAAGACCCTCCCCAACCCGGAGATCGAACCAGCAACCCTCTTGCTGTGAGGCACATACCCGTTAACAAAACTAATGTTTCATATTACGCTTCAGCTTTTCCCAAACAAGCTTTTCACAAATAACAACTAAATCAAACCAATAAATCTGAATTAAAACAGATAAAAACTACTGAAATTAAATACACAAAACACAATGAAAAAGAGATAACTAACAACAAATCACAGACTATTATAACCTGAAAAAATAAAAAATACAGAATCAATGAATTTTATATCTGTAACTTTGTTCTGAGCAAACAAGCATTTATGTGTGTTTTGTTGTCTCATCACCTGTCTGTGAGTGTTCATCCTTGAGTAAACAATGACAGCTGAGCCCTGAAACGTTTACCAAACCCCCAAACCAAATCAAGAGTAATAAAATCACTCATTTTGGTTAATGAGCATATTAACAGCAGAGGTAGTGTTTAAGCACAAACAAGAACAACAACATTAATAATTGCAACTCTCTAGTGCCTGGCTGATGTAAGCTTTAATAATTAACAAGTCTTTGTCTTTCCCCCTGGAGGCTGTATTCCTATTATCCAACTAAGGTACAAACGAGTAATTACGCTGTCACTGAATGGTCACAACAGTTTGCCTCGGTCCACGTTTAATACCTACTTTCAATCTACACACATCCAGCTTACCTGACACATGCCTGTGTTAAAGTCAGAGCATGGCATTTCAACTTATTTATTTCACTTTTTCTCCCCTTATTAGAGGATTACTCCTCTTACCTCCTGTGTTTACATATTAGTGCTAATCCAATTGAGTCAACAAGGGCACTTAGTGCAGGCTATGAACTGAGTCTGAGGGACTTAAAAAGAGGAGGGGTGGGGATATTAATTTACTTCCTCAGATTTTAGGCTTCCAGGGAAAATAGTTTTGAACATCTGCTATGACAAATGAAGCATTGCGAGAAAGCATGTTGTCAGTGAGAGACTGAGCTGCTGGAGATGGCAGTCAGCCTGTAGAGGGAGCCCCTGGTTATGAGTCTGTCTATGAACTGAACCGTCATTATAATGTGGAGGAAAGACTTTTTTATTTGAAGGTTTTCAAATAGCCTGTAGGGAAGCATGGAGTAACTCTACAGAATCTGATCTCCTTTTTATTCTGCATTTTCTGGGACATTTTTGCTGGTTATGGTTTAATTAAGTGTCTTGGAATGATCTGATATTTCATGCATGAATTCACACATGAGAGAAAACATGCATACATATATCTATTTATGGTAAAATATCAGTGGTAAACATGCATTAACTCCAAATTCACCATATTTACTGCCTATACTAATGTTTTATCAATCATCAGGAGTTTTATTGTTGGATGCACATGATATGTAACAGTTTATATGCTTGGGTGCTCAAAAAGGTAAAAAATGACACAGTTAGATTGTTCCCCTGTTATGTCTTGTTGCTTTTTCATAATACATGCATTTTCTCTTAAAACACATGTCTATTTTAGTCTGTTACTATTTTTTAATTTGTCATCAAATGGTTTTAAGACATTGATGCATTTGTAGGACAACCCCGTTTCTTTCCAGTGTAGATCACTTTGAATATTTGGTTTTCATTAAATGTGGCACACAAAGCTGTGATTACTGTCCACCACAGAGACAGTTATCAAACAGTTTCACCATTCAGGAAGGTCAGTGCCACATTCATATTTTCAGTAGTTTTTTTTTCCCTAAAGGAGTAGGATTTTTACATAAATCAAACTGATTCAATATCACAGCATTCATGTATGTGTACCAACCATGTTGAACAGGAGTCTCTGCAACTTGTAATGAATGAAACCCTTTGACATCGTGAGGTCTTTCAATACTGTAATGAAAACTTAAAATACTGGTTTTAAACACATTTAACAGTAATCAAAAGAAAATGTTTTTGCTGTGTTATAAACTTAATCAAAGTTGTTTTCCAACTATCTTTATTACATTTTTTAATGTAAAGTTGGTCTAATTTCTTAATCTAAGTTAAAAAAAAACCTTAAATTTCACATGTCCTGGTGTGCTTACGTCATGTCTTGAATGTCTATTAAGCAAGACTTTGATTTGTTTAATAAAAAATAAAACAATTTGTCCCTGTAGAGTATCAGATGCAGCTCTTTTTCCCTCCCCTTTGGAAACCCTCGGATCTGAGGGGGCGTGGAGGCTATGGGAGGCTATGATGATAAGCTCTGTGCTGATTGGCTGAAATTATGCCTGATGGGAGGGGGAAATGAAAGTATTATGGGCCACAGAGTGAACTTTCAAAACAGTCATGGTATCTGCTTGTGATGAGCAGAAAACACACATGTAAGTGGAGGGTTGTAGCTATGACAACAAAAACCCCAAGAAGTAAAATAAATGAGCATAGATAAGGGGCATTATCTTTAAAGAGGCACAGAGCATTTCTCAGTGATCTGAGAGTTTGATAGAGGGTGTCATGTTTTTCTGCTCCTCAAGCCCCTTCAACATCAAAAGCAAAGGCATTTTTTCACAGGACATGGGACCTTTAAAACAATTAGTTTGAGGTCAGTGTGATCAAGGTGTGGTCAGGCAAAGTCCTCAGCATGCACTTCATGTAAAGACTGGACCTTCTGTCAGTTACAACTTATATATGCTTCTATATAATATGCTTATTTATATTAGATATGCTTATTTTATTTCAAGTAGTTTTTTCTCACGACTTAAATTATGAGCTGAATACAAAACTCATGAAGTGCTGACAGTTACCTTGAAATTTTGAGTTTTCATAGTTTTTTTTTTTTAATTTTTACAATGTTTGTTTAATTAGAAATACTCCAGCTATAACCCCTGCCAAGGCCTTTCTGCCAAGCTATTCTGGAAAATTTTAAAAATTGCCCCAACAAATCCTGGATCTGCATTATCACCAAAATCGAATAACTTCTTCCTTGTGCCAGAACCAACATTTCCATCAAAATCTGTTGAGAACTTCCTGAGTTATGTTACTCAAAGACAGACAGACAAACAGACAAAGAAATGGACAAACACCACCAAAACATAATCACTCCTTCCTTGTGCAAGACAAGCAAACAAACAAGCAGATAAATGACAAATGCCTGAAAAACAGATATCCTACTGGGGGAGGTAAAATATTCTTCACTCACAGAAATGTGAGTCAGTTTTTGAGAGGCTGTTTAATAAAAAATGTCATGACATGTATTAATGATCCAGCATACCTGATCAAATAATTTAAAAAATGCAGCTATATTCAAACTCAATGCATTGTTGAATTCAAGATGACGGTTTTTCTCTCCTTGTTCTCTATTAAACAAACAAAAATTTGTATTATATAATTGTGTTTTGTCATTTGGATTCTCCCAGTTATCTTTTTAGGTTAATATGTAAAATTAAAAATATTAAATCTTCATCTATCGACAAAAACTATAACATTAAAACCAATGATGGAGAAAAACAGTCAAACCTGTCAAATACACGACAGGAATAAACTGTATAACACAAGTGATCCATTTGTGTTAGAGTTTCTGTTTAACTTTAGCCTAAGATTTGATGTAAGAGCAACAATTCTGGTTAATGAGGATTCAGATCCCTGGGCTCCTCCTGCCTCTCCCCCTCCCCCCTCGGCCCCATCATCTCTATAACATCAGTCATGATCTTTGACCTGAGGGCCAGACCCTGTGTCAGCTCAAACTAATTAGCCTTTGATCGCTGTGACTGCACACAACACTAGGAACACCAGAGAGGTGTTTTAACAACATGAGATCTAGTTAACACACTGGCAATTTTTAACTGTACACCACAAAAAAAATATATAAAAAACAAGTCAGTGATGTAGTCAGGAGTGGCCCTAATCAAGCTTAAATAGAGAAATTAATATGTTTGAGTTAATTCATGTCTTACAGTTATAGTTTACAAAATAAACTTACAACACTGAAACTGAATTATTTACACATTCTGCTTTAAAAGTCACTATTTTGCATGTTTAAAAATATAATAAAGGCCTCAGATAATTGTTAACTAAATATGAAATCTTCTCAGGTTTCCATTGCATTCATATTAAGTAATTTTTTTCCCTGATTGGTTTACTGAGTGTCACGTGATTTGTAATAAGGAAGTTTTGTTGTTGTGAAGCAGAGAAATGGTGGCTGCCAGTAAACTAATGCTGAGAAAGTCATCCATCTCCATCCTGCTGTTCTTTTGGATTAGAGCTATCCTTCCACCACTCATTGAACCCTCATGTTATAGTCATTTGAAAGACCCCAGGCATTTTGAGGCCCTTCCTCATTTAGCTAAATGCAATAATAGCATGAGAAGAAAACACTTGGAGTCTTTTGGGCTATTAAAGGGCCAATTTAATAATCTTCAGTGACATCTTTACCCAGAAAGTGGAGAATGTGCTGTTAATGTTGCACAAGTAATTTTGCAAAGTCTGGCAACATGCAAAGTTAGCGAGGAGGAGAAATAATCAACTAAATTACTGTTTCTAAAAACTTTGAGGTGTCAAGATGGAAGAAATTAAGAATGTATTACAGGGTTACATCATTTTTTTTAAGTAAGGCTGCTGGAGGCCCATGGCACTAGTAAATATGGTTTAGAACTTTTGTATATTGGGACGTAGCGGTTATGTGTCTGGTCTGAAAGTCAGAGGAAAAAACAAACACTAGCTTCACTAAAACTGAACTAAAAATGCACAATTTTAACTCTAGTAACGACAATGTGCTATTAGTTGTGGGTTCCAGAGGATGTCTTTTGTAACCAGAGTACACGGAGGAAAAACTTTTGCAGATTTACTCACAGGCAGAAAGGGATTGAGAACGGAGGACCAGGACAGATCACAAGTTACCCTGTGAAGCAGATGCATGTACTGCGAGCCCATGTCTGCAAACTTGGAGGTCCATTACTGTCACGACTGGGACTTAGGCCCTGTTTACAATGAAAATATCCGAAAATGAAGACTTTTCGTTGCATTTGCGCCTATCGTTTTTAAAACGATGACGCGCGGCACACGCGCAATACTGTTTCAGACGAAGGCATCGCGTGCATCCCAGGAACAACAACAACAGCTTCAACCTTCTAGTAAGTAACATGTGTGCTGCTTACTGTGCTTGGTTTGTTGTCCAGACAAAAATATTCAGACAGATTCGTTGTCCAGGCAAAAAACCCCTTCATCCTCATGCGTCCACACGCCAATTGTTGTTTGCGAAAATTTTGTCTCCACTGGAAAGCATACATGTGTGTGTAACACTCTGTTTCTCTACAAACCTACATCACCAACTACTGGCCTGGCATGCGCGCTAAAGCTTTTTCAGATTCTCGCAGATCCGTGTGAACACGCATCGTTTTCACATTGTCTCCTTGTAAACAAGAAGTACTTTTGTAAATGCAAAGGAAAAACCTTTCCATTTCTGGTGACAATGTTCTTGTGTAAGCGGGGACTTAGTAGCTTCTCCTGGACCTTTTATCAGATTTATTTGATTGAAGTAAACCTTCAAAGTGCTGTACAGTGTCGTAGTCTTGAACGGTAAAATTGGCACTGATAAAACTGCTGTGTTGTTGCAGAGGGCTCAATCTTGCTGAACATAAAACAAGCCAAATTTAGCGATTTATAAAGGTTCGTGCTCCAGTGACCGCTACATGACCCCACTGCAGCCTGCGAATCTCTGACCTGATCCTTGCTGGCGAAAGGATACATAGCCCTTCGTTGCATCACGAAATTGTTCTTAACACAGGGGCTTTGTCAAAGTAAATGGTAAACACCATAAATTATCTTACTTAATCTTATTGTCAAGTCAACATAGTTTTTTTTGCGGAATTTTAATCTATAAGTGATTGCAAGGCTTTTGGTGGCACCATGTACACTGCTATATTCTGGCTACCATCTGCGTCTGGATATCTCCCCCCAGGGACAAGGCTTACAAGTTCCTTTATTAACACTCATATTTTCTAGTGCCATGGGCCTTCAGGAACCCCACTTCAAAAAACCCAAACTAACCCTTTGAGCAAAATAGTTCAGGAATATAAATTATATTTCAATTACTGCAAAAGAAATGCTGGTCCTTTTAAGTAAATGGACAAGTGGGCCATCTTTACCCACTAATCCAAACCTTAATAACATTTTCTGACATTGAGACAGAGTTAAGTACATTTAAAATACACATATAATTTTGGATATATAACTCATGTTGAAGCTCACCCACTATGATAACGTCTTGAGGAACCTATGAGCAAAAGACCCCTGGCACTGGCCCACATTTGCCTTATGGAAATTGTCTCTGTGTGGAGTAACATTTTGAACAAAATGAAAGGCCTAATACAGAAAAATAGCCTCATGTAGAAGTCAATTCATAAGTCCTGCACTGTATTGGCTCATTATAGCTCCTGTATTTGTATAGCTGAACCATTAATCTTCCTCTAATTAGTTATAGATCAATAAGGCAATTGATTTTGCAGTATGCTCAGAGATCCACCAGAGTTAAAGCATGAAAAAAGCAATACAACCTGATCACTACATACACAGAAACATGACTCCTCAGATTTCCCAGTAGACTTTGCATCGTCAGACATTAACATGTGCCAAAAATATCTCACTGAGCGCTTATTAGAAATGCAAACAGCATCCTTAAAAATTCCATCCGTGTTTTGAAAGGCAGAAACAAATCTGAGCCTAATCAGGTCTGTGAGTATAAATGATCTGTGCCGGCTTCACGGAAGCTAAATCACAGCAGTGTGTCACGTCTTTAGAGGACACAGGATGACATGTTGTGTTTTGTCAGTTTTTTTTTCAGGCATTTTTATCATTAATCATTAGCCTGTCCCTCTTTCTCCCCGGCTCTGAGATGATGGCAGCTAATTAAGTAGTGGCTGGTGTCAAGTGCGCTAAGAGACCGTGTTAGGCGACGAGCTGCTCTCTCAAACCACTGACTCAAAACGCATTTGTCTTTTCAATGCAAACATCCTTCTTTTATTTGCTACCTATTTTTTAAATTCACTACCTTTCCTTGCAAACCCCCCCCCCGCACAAAAAAAGCGTTAAATTACACATCATGAAGTGTTCAAACATGCAGGCATGAAGAATCCTTTGGCTTTGTTCACAGTAAGCCGGTGGAAGACAAAATTTGGCAGCATGAGTTGTGGCATTTCAAGTGTGGAGGGGAAAAGAGTCAGAACATGACAAATTAAAGAAGCATGTAGTGTTTCAAGAAGTTGAGCTGCTAATGTTTGTATTTTATTTTGACATTACCAAAATGACTCAAATTGTAATTGCTTTTTTTTTTTCCTAGAAAAAGGTGCAGGAGAAAGAAAGTGGAGAGGCTTTGTGTGCGGTAGGGCCATGCTAGTAAAGTAACACCCATTAAAACATAATTTGCACCTTAAGGCAGTTCATTAATATAGTGAATGGTAGAATCACACCAATATAGTCTGTCCTCACCTTAGGGCACCATCTCTATTCATCAAAACACACACACTCACACACACTTCTCATTTTCACCAACATTAGTCTCTGTGGCCAAGTCAAAGACCAGCACTGTGAGACAATACACACATGTGTAATATATTTCAGTCAGGAGTGGGGCGTAAAATACTGTAGCTGAGCAGCTTTTTTGTGTACTTGTACTTTGTTATTAGTTATTTCAAAATCAGATCTTTCACATTTAATTAAGTTATATCTGTAGGAAGTTCTGTCCTTTACTACATCTTACATAGCATCTGATTAGCGATCACATCATACCACACAAATGACAAAACAGATATAACACTGAGCATCATAACAGAAGGAAAATCAAAATACACTGACCCTGATTAAAAATCAAAACACAGATAAAAAACCTAAAAATAATACATTTATAAAATGATAATTTGCCTGAGGTTCCAAACTTCAGGGCAGATTTTAACAATTTTTGCGCCAAATCATTACACATGTTGTCATGTGTACAAAAGAGTTTGTCAAACCCAGAGGTGGGGAAGTTGCAGCACTGGTGCCATGTGCTGCCCTACTACTACCTCAGTGTGGCCATCAAAGATTTTTTTTACGTTTTTTTTTTCACAACACAAAAAAATGCAGGGTGAGTACATTTTGAATGAATTACTTTTTCCTTAGTTGATTCAGAATTAGTTACTTGAACTTGTGCTTACATGAGTTTAATTGTATCAAAGTAACTTTACTTTAATGAGTGAACTATCCCCTCCCCCATACTCACCTTGAGCCACCATGGACAGCAAACCCAGAGTCAGAATTCACCATCTGAGCATTGATTCAGTCCATCTTAAACACACAATTAATGTTTCTATGAATTCCTGCCAGTGTGCACTCTGCCTGCCAAGACATGTCATTAAGAAAATAATAACATTTATTATGGAGCGTCACTATTTTTGTCATTTTATCAACATGCTGCAGGGAAATCATCATTTTTTGAATGGTGTGCATTATTATTTAAGCTAAATATCTATCCCAGTGAAGGTTCCACTTGATTAATAGCCAGAGGGCGCAGTGATCCTATCAATCAGTGTGACTGAACTTCACACACTTCAATGTTTCTAACTCCTTAATGCAGTAGTGATATAATCCATGAACAGAAAAGGTTATTAGACAGCTCTGTGAACGCTGGTTGCCAGCTCTTTTACTTTTCACACCTTACGTTGTTACCTGTAGACAACAGCTCATACTTTGGTATCTGAAAATGTCAAATTAAGAGATTTTTTTCCATCTGATATCAAACTTTAATTTTGTTCTAACTCAATTTATTGGCTTTATAATTGGATATTGTTCTGATTTTTTGAAGCTTTGATGCGCCACCTGCATCATTCCTTTTCCATTCCAGCACATTACAAAATTAGATTATTTTATCTTTTTTTGTTGGTTAAAATAAACTCTTTAAGTTATGATCTTTGTCAGCTTCATGTAGTCTTGCTTGGTCACATATAAACCTATATACTTACACATCTGAAGAAATCTTAGAATTGTCCCCTTCGCTGTGACACCGTCATTATTCAAGACCTTGTCTCTGCAGAGATGTACTTAATCAATACTGGGCTTGTTATTTTCCAGACAGAGACCCCAAATAGGGGTTAGAGATCAAAAGGATAAGAAAACTTGAAGTGTTCCAAGAGAAAAAACGTGGATGTATCATTTACTGCTATCAAATCTTTGAAAAAATTCCAGGATCCACATCCAGATTCAGATCACCACATGTACTGCCTTCCTTGTGCCATGATCAACATTACCTGAGAATGTCAACAAAATTTGTTGAAAAGTTTATGAGTTATTGGCAAAAATGTGGAATTCTGCCCTCCCTTGCAATTTTAACAAATCCTTAAAGAAAATGTGGATCTGCATCTGGATTCAAATAATCATCAAAATCTATTCACTTCATGTGCCATGAACAACATTCCCTCAGTTATACCCAGATTTATTCACAACCCAAGCAACAAACAAACAGATAAACAGAAAACTTATTGTTATTTAACATTACCCTGTTCAGCCCCACCCCCTTTTTTAAGCCTTTTGCTCTAAACCCACAAGGTCTATTTGAATAATTTTGGTGTCTGAGAGATTTGTCCAGTTGTGTAATTATCATTATATGTGTTACTGGGACAGAGTAAATGAAGATAGAAGTCAGAATAAACTGAAAATGTCATCCTCGCCTAAAACAAAAACAATTTTTTATTGTGAATATCTCTCTTAGAAATGATACTGGAGTGGCTCTAAAACTCTAAAAATGAATAATAAAATATTTTTACATCATCTCTGCAAAGGATTATTGTTATATAGTGATGCAGAGCAAAATTAAAGAGGTTTTATAACAATATGGTCAGGCGAGGATTTCGAAAAACAGTGCATATTGAGCACTGTTGTTGAGGAGCTTTTCTCCTGAACCCCAGCAGACCCAAATTTGGGTCCTATGGGGCTAATTTGCAATGCACGTCCAGAGGAGCCATGAAGAAGTTGTTGACAGATATGAGAAAAAGGCAATTTGAAAGTTTACAGTACAGCCACAAATTTAGAACAATTCTCAAGAATACAATACAACTATACATGCAATGAAGCTACAGCAGGAACAATACAAGTAAAACAGACTGACAGGTAGAAAACAGACATGCTGGTGCTTCTTTTGTTTTTTCTGGGTACAGTGCTGTTTCTCATGCTCACAACGTTGTCAGCTATAAGAATACAAACTCAGAGATATTTAATTTATGAAGAAAAGAAAGCCTTCTGTGGAGATTAAAATATCATACCTGATGAACTTGTTTTCTTTGTATGATGCTCACAGTTTAGAGCTCAATCACACTTCACTTTTTAATTGGACTGAGTTGGAAGGAAATGTTTGTGGTTTGAGCTCAGTATCATCAGATAATCACTCGCAACAGGATTAAGGAAGGATGTTGTAGAAAACTGGAGCTATTCAGAAAAAAACAGCACTAATATGGATCTGGAGGTATCAAAAGTTCATCAGGAACTACAGAGAAATGGGCAAATTCAAGACAAAACTTTTGAGTTTATGGAGTTAAAATTTAAGACTTTGAAAATGTATTATTTAAAAAATGTTCAAACTCTGAGTTTGGTGACTGGATAATTCACAACATTGTGGCATCATTTTTTCAACCGGAAGTGAACAGATTATCTTCATTGATTTATTTCCTTTTTGTCACAGAGGTCCTAATGTGCCATTGTAGCAGTAGCTTTAATTTGCAGGATTCTCTTTAAGTTAGAAATGGTTCCACATGAGGAGCAGTTATTGAGCAGAGATACTGTTGAGCAGAGCCAAGTGATCTAGATCACTCAAGAGAGCTTAAATACCCACCACTGTAGCTCAGGTCTTTCTAACAAAGTAGGCCTCACATAAACAAATATGACGTCTTCACACACATACCCTGGGGCCGGACCACAATGGCTGCAGTTCTTCTCTCCACCAGCAGATGACCAGTTCTGCATCTTTTCCCCAGTGGGCCGCTCTGTCTGGGTTTTCTATGAATTTCCCTTTCCTTTTCATCACTCTCTGATGTCCAGCTGCTCCTGTCAACACCTTCTTACAGCGAGCAATTCATTGCAACATACTGGCAGCTGAGACCCCTGTGATGAACTTCAATCTGCCGTTTGCAAAGGGGGCTTCACCCCGAGTCAGGCTAATCAAGGGAAACACCCCCTTCCAGGAGGGAGGGCGTCCACAGACAGATTGAGCCCAAGTTACCCCGTAATTACCCTGCCACTGCTCCTCTGCTGCAAGCTGCTGCTCCTGAACCCAGTCAGCTCAGGAACAGACACTTTGGTGATTACTTTCCAATCTGTTTAACAGTGAACAACAACAACCTATGTGCTTCCATTACGCTCATAAACCAACACTTTTTTCCCCCTGAAAACATTTCTTAAGGGTTTAAAGCACCAGGCATTTTGTTATGCCTCCTACGGTAACACAGAGCAAATGTCTCTTGCCGCAGGTTTCGATTATTTCCAACTTGGCACAGTCCCTGGGGGGAAGTTCTCCGGGCTTTCTGAATTTTATTAAAGCCTCTACAGCTGATTATTTGGAGTGAGGTGCACAGGTTGGTGCATTTTAGGAGTGGAGTGGAGGCCTGACAGGGTCATGTTTAACATGTCCACAGGCAATCAATTCACCTTAACCCCTCCTGGTACTCCAGCCCTCTCCACCTAAGCTGTCCTTAATAACCAGGCAATGGCGAATTACTGATAAGGCAGCGAGGTCTCTGACCTATATATCCCTCCCTGTATGTGCTGGAAAAATCCCCCCTGAAAGAAATGCACATTTATAATGCATAGAAATGGTTAAATTAAACAATCACACATTGAATGCTGTGAAATTCACTTTATTCTTCTACTTACAGAACATGAAGGATTTGTCTGGTGTTTTCTACCTGAACTATGGGATCAAACTGTCTAAAGCAGAGACAAACCTCGGCTACCAAGAGGGCCCTGTTAATTTCATAATGGTAGATGTTGATGATAGGACACTCTCGATTTAACATTGTGAATGACAAACATTTATAAGTGGACATATGTAACTGTCATCAGAGTTTATTAAACCAAATTAATGTTGTTAAACTCAAATTTAAGTGGTTCAGTTTGATTTAAGAGACCAAAAAGAATTAAACCAGCTATCTCTACCTTCACTGCAAACAACAGTGTTTATTGTTATTAAAGTAAATGAAGTGCAGCAACACAGCAACATATTACAACAAAAGAAGATCTCACAAAATTAAGCAACTTTAAATGAGAGAAAAAACAGTAACAATGGAATCGTAAAAAAAGCAAAAAAGCAGAATTAATAAGAAAGCAAATACAAAATAAGGAAACATAACAACAAAGGAACACAACAATATTCAGACATACAACAACAAACTAAAAAAATAGTAAACCATAAAAATTAAAACACATCAACAGATAAAAATAGCTAAAAATGTAAAAAAAAAAACCCATAATCATGGATTAAAAACACAAAAATGAATAAGTAGACAAACAACAAAGAAACAGCACAATGAAGTAACCATAATATCAGTTCAGAAACACAATTGCAAATAAAACAAACAACAAATTAAACTCAAAAACAGAAATGGATAACAAAATATCAACTAATTAGAACAGCAAAGAGAAATTCAAACAATATACAGGATAAAAAAAAAATCAACAGTGTTTAGAAAAACATATACAAAAAATAAAATATACACAACTAGAAATCATATCAACAAATTTAAGAAATGGCATAAGAGCAAACAACAGTGAATTAAAAACAAAGCAAAACCTTGAACACAACAACAAATCCAAAAACATAAAAATCAAAACAGCAATAAATTAGTACCAGAAGAGATTTTGACAGAAAGCTACCAAATGACAAGAAAAAGTGACGAGATACAATAAAAAATTTAAAAAAAAACACACAACAAACTGGATTACAATTATTTATTAATGAACACATCAACAGACAAGGAAACAAAATTACAGATAGAAAATAAGGAAAATATAAGAGATCACATCATCAAATTAACAAAAAAAAATCACATTAGCTTTTCATATTACAAAAATTTACAAACTAGAAACACAACAACAAGCAACGAGCACAAAAAACAACCACAGCACACAAAAAAAATGTTCTGATCTGAGTAACTTTTGTGCTAACTTTATTTGTTGATTTGTGTTCTTTACATTGTTTTCCTTTTAATTCCCTTTTGTGTATTTAATTTGTTGTTGTGTCATTTTATTTGTTGAATTGCTTTCTGACTTGTTATCATTCATGGTCATTATTTGTAATTTGTAGTTGTGTTTTTCAATATTTTGATTCGTCTTTTGATTTTTGTCATTTGTTTTTCCCTTCAGGGCCTCCTTAAACAGTACATCCACAGTTTAACAAAGGAAGGTGCCTGTTTATTTTTGCAAATACTGTTCTTCTTTCATTATGATCTCTTTTATTCTACATTCTAAACTCTGGTAAAGCCAATATACTTGTCATGGGATCTGCAGGCATTTGAGAATTTACATTTAATATTGTGACAGATCTTAATAAAAGTGATCAGCAGTAAAGCAATGGAAGCTGGTTACATTCATTCTCCCTCTTTGCCAGCAGGCTGAGTTACATTATTTTAAAGATGGTGCAGATTTACAGTAACAGTGGAGTTTTATCTGCCTTATTTTTCCCTGGAAGTCTTCTCGAGCTCCACTGGTTCCACTGCATTTCTCTTACATGTCAGTGACCTCTGTGTAAGTTTTTACTTAACAAGCATGCAGAGGGTTCTACATTTGCCCTCATATGACAGTGACTAATTGCCCTGAGGATGCGAGCTGCTTGTTAGGCAAAGGGAGGATTCTCTTTCTCCTCACCCAGCTAAATTAATTATTTCTCCTTTTCAATTCACTTTATTTCATACTATAAAGGTTAGATAGCAGAATACTTTCTTTTCTCTTTTTTTTGTTTCTAGTTTAATATGTGGACCAGGATAAGTTTTCAGCATGAAAACCTTACATAAAGACTGTAAGGGAGCAGTTTACTGTAAAATACTGTAGCAGCTTGACAAAGCATTAGTATTATGTATTGTTTATTTGATGTGGACATCAAAATTACATTGGACAAACACAATGCATTGTTTGAGTGTTTTAGCACAGGTATTTATTCGCAACACTTGTCCACAGGAGGCTTTTGAGATGATAAAATAATAAAAGTAAAGCATTTGTTCGTAATGGTTTAATAACATGGAATTAAAAGGTGTTCTTTTTTTCTTAAGATTAACACACCTCTAATTTTGTTATGTATATATATATATATATATATATATATATATATATATATATATATATATATATATATATATATATATATATATATACATTTCATTGTTTTTTTGACTTTGTGAAATTTTTCTTCAGTTGTTTTTTTTTGGTTGTTGTGCTTTTTAAACTGTTGTATTTCTCTTTACTTATTGTGTTTTTCCTATTTTGATGTTTATCTTTCGTTTAAAGAATTTTTCTGTTATTTTGAATTTTGTTTTTGTGTTTTTTTTTAAAATGATTTTAAAGGCCTTAGGAACACAAATCAACAAAGACTTTCTATATCTTTGTCAAATATTTATGATCATATATATACACTATCAACAATGTAACAATTTTTAAAATATCAGCAGTTACGTGTTTTTTTGGTGCTCAGAAACTGGATGGAAAGTGGGTGGGCATCAAACTATTTAATTTTTGTCATGTAATAAGTAATTAAGCCCATAAAAAAGCCCACCAAGTCCAGCCCACTCAACAGCAACAAAACTGCTTTACTCCTGCGCAGTCAGCCTCTTTCTGTCAAAGTGATCAGCCACACCTGCACAGTCCTGAGAAATCATAACTGTAAAAAAAGACAAGATTTTCTAATACTTAGAGATGTTTTTTCTCTCTTGAATTTTGAAGGAAACTTGATGTTACATTGAAGTATGATATTCTATTAAAAATGTATTTTCTAATTTCTAATTTTATGTCTTGGTGAAAATTAATGTTGTGTTATCTGACCTATGGTTTCTAAAATGAGTTGTTCTTGTGTTTTGCACTTCAGGGCCATCATAGTGATGTCAGAGGACACAGCATGAAATTCCCATGACAGTGGCAGGAAACAATAACCCATTTTTTAAAAATGTTTCATTTTAATTTCAACTTATTAATCTCTTCATTAAATAAATTAACTGAAAGTCTTTTATTGTGGAATTTTTGTTCACGATTCTTGTTAAAAAATATAGCAAACAGCTAATGTAACCTGTGATCAGAAAGGTTCAGTCTCTGTTATAAATAGTCATCTTGACAGAATTAATAGATTTTAATGAAAAAAATACAGTTCATTTAGAAATACTGGCATAGAAAACTGACACATATTATGGACTTAAATATGCAGTGCTTATTAGTACCAGAAAGTTATAAATCAAAACATATTGGCAAAAACATGTTGTACTCCTCCCCCCAACCACCACCACCACCACATTCCCTTCCTTTTGCAACCCTTCTGTGTAGTCCTGCTGTCTTACTCATTGATGCAGTTAAAAATCTATGTACTTCCTTGCATATGACTATTTGACATCGAGCCTTTAACAGAATATAACTGTAATATTTTCATTGCTTATCTGGCCTCTCAGCAATAAAGTAGAAAAACACTAAATGAGCTTTGACTGTCCTTAGCTTATTAAAACCATCCTAAAATGTGATCTTTCTCAATTTCAGATTTGACTACCTCCAGAACATTAAAGCATGTATGCACAAAGATTAAATTTAACTTTTTCTCCAGCACCATTGGAGGTTTCACTGCCAGCTGTCTCGCTCCGTCCCGTCACAGCCCTGTCTTTTTGTTCTGTCAGCAAGGTACCTGTGCAGCTGTCAGGGTCGCGCCTGTTTAGACAATTAAGAATTTAAGACAGAGGGGGTTAGTGAATCACTAAGAACATCAATCTGGCTGGACATTGTGCTCTTGCATTACCACCCTGCTGTTTTGGTATTTATGCCCACTGTTTACACAGAGCACACAGAGGGGGGTCCTCCAATCAATGCCATTATCTTTACTAATACAGCCTGAGTGGGTCGCAGCAGACTCTCATGCCTTAATGATCCAAATTAAGGTGTGCTGCATCACAGGAAGTTTGGAAACCATTTAACATTGAGTGTTTCACTTAGGTAACACTTGATTTCTGCATTTATTCCCCTTGTTCACTCATCAGGGGTGGAAAGTACATATCCTTAATAGTTCCTTACATTACAGCAGTTGAGTAGCTTTTGGTCCAGTTTAATAAAATCAGAATTATACTTATTTACATACCAACTTAGTGTTTTAATTTGAAAAAATTCTGTGAAGAATAAAATAAATAAAATTTAACGATCAACCACTCAAAGATTTTCATCAGTTAGTGTTGACAAAATATCAAATTTTTGACTGAAAGTGAAACCATGTAAAATACCATGAACCACCGTGCTTAAACAACACTTATTTAAATGGTAGCTCAACATCTAGTGCAGGAGTGATGCTTGGAAATATTGGCAGCACCAAAAAATATCAAACACTTGCTACCAATCTTTTCATGTTGCATCTGATCCAAGCACTGGGATGCTTGCATGTGTTCATTTCAGCAAACATGTTATGAAATTAGAGGTTTCTGATTACTGGTGTAAACTGTGTGCAATCTGGGATTTTTGAAGTGAGATTGAAGTGAGGTTGTATGTGTCACATGGCAGAAGCCTGAACATTATTCACAGTAACAGAGAACCGCTCTGCATGTGTGAAGGGAGAACCAACACAAAAGCTAGGGCTATTCATTCCTGCAGATTGTCCCACAACTTCACTTAACATTTAAACTGTAGATAAAAACAAGCTACAAAAACTGTGAAGGGTGATTTTGTTCTACATTCAAAACATTTACCACAACTTTCTTTTTCGCTACCAAGCTGCATTGTTTTGGCTCTAGCCCAGCCAACATGTCCTTTGGCAAGTAACGTACTTATAAACACAGTCTGACTTTAATTTTACAGATTACACTTATATCACTACATCACAAATAAAATTAGCCGATCACCTCTCCTTTAACAACACTCATGAGCTTTAAGAAACTGAGTATACTAATTGTTAAAGATTTGTAAGTGGTGCTCTTTCCTATTCCTGCTTGATGTATGACTTCAGTTACTCAGCAGTTCGGGGTCTCCATTATAGTATTTTGCCCTTCATAATGCACCACACAATTTGTAATGGGAGACAGTTCTGGACTGTAACAGGCCAGTCTAGTACCAACACTCTTAATATGAACTGTTGTAACGAATGACAAAAAAATATGTCCCTTGGATGACAGCTTATGTTGCTCCAAGACCTGTGTGTACCTTTCAGGTGTGCAAGTTACCCATGGCATGGGCACGAACACAATCCCAAACCATCACAGATGCTGGCTTCTAACTTTGATAACAATTTGAAGGGTCCTTTTTCCTCTTTAGCTCGAAGGACACAACATCCATGATTTCCAAAAACAATTTGAAATGTGGACTCGTCAGACCGCACTTTTCCACTTTGCATCAGTCTATCTCAGATAAGCTCAGGCTCAGAAAAACTGGTGGTGTTTCTGGGTGTTGTTGATATATAGCTTTTGCTTTGCATTATAGTTTTAACTTGCAGTTGTCGATGTGGTGACCAACTGTGTTCACTGACAATGGTTTTCTGAAGTGTTCCTGAGCCCTGCAGTGCCACCTGAGGGGTTGGAGGTCATGCATATTCATTGTTGGTTTTTGGCCTTGTCTCTTGCTGCAGAAATTTCTCCATATTCTCTGAAACTTTTGATGATATTAGGGACTGTAGGTGATGAAATCCTGTTGTTCTTAAAATGTTGAACTATTTGCTAATGCAGTTGTTCATTCACAGTGGTGAACCTCACCCAATCTTTGCTTGTGAGCCTTTTAGAAATGCTCCTTTTATACCCCAACAGTTAACCTGTTTACTTGTGTTATGTTCCAGACAGGTGTTCTTTGAGAATTCCTGAACTTTTCCATCTTTCGTTGCCTCTGTCCCAGCATATGTGGAACGTGTTGCAGGCATTAGATTTTAAATGTGTGAACAAAAACAAAAAAAAACAAAAAAAAAAAAGAAGTTTATCCATTTGTCGTTGTGGTGTTTTATCAGCATCCCAACTTCATTGGAATTGGGTCCATGTTAAGGACTTTTTGTTTATTTGATCCAGTACAGAATGTTTATGTAAAATTATGACTCACAGAGTGTACAAAATTCATTCAGTTGATATATTTGAGTATATGATATATCATTTCAAATTTCTATTGTGGTTACATCATATTATGATCCACATGTTTTTACATACCAAACTGATATACACAGGTACAAACAAATAGTTGACTCATCACACTCCAGCTGTTGTCTTTTTCATACGACACAGTACATGGTGCACTTCAAATAATCAGCACTTCAAATACATTAAAAAAGTCTCCCTTTTACCTAAGTGAGTTCACATTGTACAGCTTTTACTACACTTGAGTAAAATTTAATCAGCAGAACCATCATTTTTTGTAAGTTCAATGTTTTTCTTCTCCTTCAATCTTCACTCTTTACATGTGACGTGTCTCAAACACTCTCCCTTGTGTTCAGCATCATTTCACCCCACCTTCCCCCAACCTTTACCGCCCCTTGCCTGTCCCTGGACAGGTTTCAGCATATAAATTTGAAAATGATTTGTCCTGCCCTCTTAATAATAGATGAGAGAGCAGAGTCAGGGTCCCTTCAATAAACTCCATCCGCGCTTTAATTAGTGAACAAAAAAAAAAAAAAAAAGAAAAGCAGGCGCTGGGCCTGTTGAGGACTCTAGCTTTGGCTCTGTGTTAGTAATTAAAACTGAAACCACCAAAAGAAGAGGAGAGAGGAGAAGGCTCTATTTTTAACGGGCAGGCTGTTTGGTGCCGAGTGCCCGCATAAGGTTCTGCAATAAAGAGTGATAATGAAGGTGTGAGACCTCTGGGGGCTGACTGGGCGCTCGCTACAATGGCTGCTCTCACACCAGACTGAAATACAGGGAGCAATTAGAGGAGGCAGTGCATAGACTGGCCACCAGAGATTAGTTAACACCTTAGGAGCTGCGCTTCAGGACAGGCACATGCTTGTTTTCTTTCTCTCTCTCACTCTTTCACTTTCAAGATAACACACAGAGGCCTTAATGATGAGATTTATTTGATTCAATTGTCAACTTGGATGGGTAACGATTCAAGCCGCCTTGTTGCAGGTGGAAATGTCATTGATTCTTTTTTTAAGAGTTGCAGTTTTCTTTAAAGTGATTCACACAAAGCTTTCTGGGTTTAAACATGATGACAAGCACTGCCTGAGTTGGAGGAGACCTTAAGCCCAAGAACCAATCAAGAGGACATTGTTAATGGAGGCCACATATAAGCCGTTAAGCCAGTATATGCATAATGTTATTTAATTGGAGTCATAAAAAGCCAATTAACCCCCTCCCCCCTTTACTCTCTCTCTTTCCCACTCTTTCATTCTCTCTGTCAAATAATGTGTGTGTGCATGTGTGACAGAAATTTGAGTGTGTGATGCATAAAACACTAACATGCTGCTAATTTAGAGTCATTTTTTATCTTTCTTTAATATTCAAACATGCACTGATTTCTATAAATAGGCAAATAATGATTGCAGCGGGGTCCTATTGAAATATGTCTTAAAAGAAGGGAAACCACAATGGCAGGGGGCTCCATGTGATCCCTCTTTTTTGCCTCCTCATTCTCCGAATATACGCTTTTTGACAATATATTTGCTCCCAGGAAAATAGCAACAGTGGTTGGCAATATTGGATCTGTCAGGCTCAGGCCATTTAAATTTCAATGGCAGTAAAGTGGGGGGAAGCAGACACTGTTAAATATGATGCCTGAATGAAAATCTAAACCCTCCAATACCTCTAAGCAATGTAACTCAATGAGATGAATTAACTGTAAATGCCTCATTCTCTGTGTGAGTGTCTTCCAATTTAAAATCTCATTATTCATATAAGATCCTGAACAAGGTGACTCTTAGGATAGATCGAATAAGTGAAGATAATCTTACCGGACAGTTTTATGCAAATAGGGAATGTATTGAATCAACTATGAGGAGAATGGGGAATCAAATAAGCTAATAAAGTAGAGTTAGGATGAAAACACCATGAATAATGTGTCCTTTCTATCTCGGCTCGGTGCTTATGTAGCCGCCTGCGAAGTTACAAAGTGTATTAATTCAAAGGATGCTGTCATTTAAAGTGCATTCTCTTTAGTGTTTGTGAAAAGTATTAACAGGCTGCTCCCCAAAGCCTTTCTTTGTCGTTTAAATCAGTGAAGTGCTTAATCTCTGTCGCCACAATCTTTAAATCGTCACATTTACAATATCTTAATATTTATTCCCAAACTGCACTCAATGGGTTATTCTTTTTTTTGTCATTTTTTCCTCAAGTGCAGGGAATAGAAGCAACATTAATGCTCTGAACAGATAGAGATAGAGTGGGACAATAGTAAAGGCCTGGAGTTTGACCCCATCTCAAGCAAGTCTAACCTGACACACCAGATGGACCGTTCAATATATTTCAGTTGTCCATCTGGGCAACAGCCCATAGAAGGTGTTTGGGAATGAGTGGAATCTTTCAACAACATATCTGGCAGGTGATTGGACATTTTTTCCATCAGTCACATTCATCACAGGCTAATCAGACAATGCAGTAGGTGAATTCTACTGCCGCAGTGATAAATACAAAACATAAGTCACTTTGTAGAACAAACTCTCTCAATACATGTTGGCAGTGGAGCGAAAATATCTTTCCTATGGAGAAAGTGTTGTTGTTTGCTTTTCATTTAATAAAGAAAACTGGACCAGATCTGATAAAGCTGCTACTGAAGCTGTAGCATCTATGCTAATCTCTGTACAAGCAGTCACTTCCTGCTGTGGTCTCGGTCGCAGCTCCGACCTCTTCATACTCTTTGGACCACAGACAATCACTGTAGATTTGATCTTAGCAGTAGATCTGACTGATTACAGTCATTTAATCAGGCTGATCCAGCTGCACTGCAAGGTTAAGGCAAGTCTGCGTACGTAAGCCACCAGTGTTGTGCAAGTTATTCAAAACCTGTCATGGATTAGTTGTGACTCATTACCTCTTAGTTTAGTATAAAATGACTTTTTGTGTCAAAGTAACAAATTTTGCTTCACTTTTGAGTAACTATCTGCTTTTTATTCTTCAAGAAAATGATCAAAACAGGTTTAAATGAGGTTTATAAATGATAACAATGCTTGATTGCATCTTTCATGCACTATAAGAAATAATGGGCCCCGTGAAAAGTGATCAAATTTGGCTCTATCTGAAACAAGCTCTGTACAGTCTCTCAGACTGAATGTGATTCTGCTGATTAATGCTTGCCTTATCTCTAATGTAGCTCAGTAATTTACTAAACTACGAAACAAAGAAGCAAGTACTTCACTTTCCTTTGTTGTATTCTTTGTGACTTTGCAAAGGATCATGAATACAGCAATTCAACTACAACTGATGGTAGTTTAATCTAGATACTTCCTTAAATCTTTTACCAGTATACTTTTCTCTTTTTCATTGCCTCAATGAACTTTTTGTTTTTAACGAAATGTTTTCATGTTTTAAACCTGCTAAATGTCAATATTAATCTATGTGTCATGCAAAGTGATCCATCTGATTGTGGTTCACTTTTTTCAAACTCATAAATGTCTCACTGAATATTACCTCCAACACTTAGGTTTTTCCAAGAGGACTCAGGACAGGGTGAGCACTAATACGTGTTTGTTGGAGAGCTCCATCAGACAAGGATTGATTACAAGCCATTCCAGTCAGGGCTTCGCAGGTCTGCACAAGTTCATCCATAATTCATGGCATAAATAATGTAACATTCATTACACAGAAAATATGAACTTTTGTTATGGTTTGTGTTGCAGACATTCAGCTTATAAAGCTAACATACTCACTGCTTTAATTTGCTCTTCACCCCAGGGGTGAGACATATGACAAATGCAATGATATAATTATATTATGGCCTCACAGATAAAGCTTGTAGATAAAGAAGCTCTGACAGGGCCATGCATGCTCTTAAGAAAGGCTGTATTGTATTTTGTAACATGCAGGATTAACCTTGTCCTATTACTATATGTAAGAAGCCAGATTTGTTTACTTAAAATTAACATTTGGTCACACAAACATAATCTAAGACAATTGGTGCATGTCATTAGAAATGCTGTTGTGCCTTCGACTGCCTTTCTCCATTGGTTTTACATGATCTTCTCAGCAGTGGTGTAACACATTCTTACTTTGAGAGCTGAAGCCACTCAAAGAAGAAGTCTCCAGAGAGAGAGAGAAAAAGAGAGAGAATTTTCTTACTGTGGATTTGCAAGATTTATTGCAAAGACAGCTGTGTGTCAACGGCTCTGAAGCTACAGTAGGCCCACCCATCACTCCACATTAGGACTCCTTTGAACATAAGTATATTCCACTCTGAGTTGGTGACATTTCGTGTGAATCTGGGGATATGAAATTATACACATTCGAGCACAACAGTGGTAAGAGCCAGATAAGAGCAGAGGAGGAAGCTGGGAATTATAAAGAAGATCACTTTAAATGTATTTTATGGGATTGGACTAATTTCACACAAAATGAACACAATTTTTTCTTTCTTTTTTTTTCTTTTTTTTTTTTTACAGCCAATAAGGGCACTATTTTTGGTTAAAAAGTTCTCTCCAAATTCATGGGTGGAAAGTTTATTATAACAAAGCCCGATACATTCTAATGAAGTTGGGATGTTGTGTAAAACACACACACAAAAAAACAAAAAACCCAGAATATGCTGATTTGTAAATCCTTAGACCTGTATTCCATTGAATACACCACAGAAACAAGACATTTAATCTTCAAACAGATCAAATTCATTTTTCTAAAATATACACTAATTTTAAATGCATACATGCAACACATTCCAATAGAACTGGGACAGAGGCATGTGTACCACTGTTGTATGTCACCTTTCCTTTTAACTACATTCAATCAGCATGTGTGAACAGAATACATTTATTGTTGAAGCTTTTAAGGTGGAATTTGTTCCTATCCTTGCTTGATGTACCTATAGATGTTGTGACGAACTGTGTTAACGGACAATGGTTTTCCCCAAAAGTTACTGAACCCAAATGCTAATATCAGTTACAAAATGATATCATTTTTTTCATGCAGTGCTGCCAAAGGGATTGGTGGTCATTGGCATTCAGTGTTAGTTTTCAGCCTTACTGCTTATGCGCAGAAATTTCTCCAGATTCTCTGAATGTTTTTATGATTTTATGAACTGTAGAGTTGATCAGTGGGAAATATTGTCCTTAAACTGTTAAACTGTTAAGCTATGGGTTATCTTTGTTTTTGAATAATTAAACTTTTTGGAGATGCTCCTTTAATTCCCAATCATGACACTTGACTGTTTCTAATGATCCTGTTCACCTGTGGTATATTCCAAATAGGTGCTTTTTGTGTATTTCATCTGCCTTTCCAGTCTTTTGTTGTCCCTGTCCCAGCTATTTTTTTGACCATGTTGCAGGCATTTAATTCAAAATGAGTGAATGTTTGCAGAGAAATAAGTGTTTCAGTTTTACCTTTAAATATCTTGTCTTTGTTGTGTATTCAATTGAATATAGGTGGCAAAGGATTTGCAAATCATTGTATTCTGTATTATTTCACATTTTACACAATGTCCCAACTTCATTGGAATTGGTGTTTGCTCAGCCACTCTCTTTACTTTAACTGTTATGTTTCTGGAGTACTTTCTTCTCATTTGGATATCTTACAATAGGCCATACTTTGCCTTAACCTGGGTATTTAATTACAGTGACTGCTAGAGTATACTGTGTTCAGTGTTGTTGGCCCATCTGCTCTGACTGGTTGACGGGTCTACTCTGGGGTAATTGGTTGGTTCAGCATAGTTCAGTACCATGTTTTCAACAACTCTGCATACATTATATGGTCTACACTCTGCACTGGACTTGCCAGTCTGAGCCAATGTGCTTCAACTACTAATAACACAATGATAAGATATCAAACTGTTTGTTCTAATTGTAGGGGGGTAGGGGTGGAGGTGCAGCTGTTTCAGGTAACTGTTGCCACTGTATAGAGGAGAGGGAAAGATCCTGTTGCTGCAGACTTTTTGTCTTGTGCATAAACATACTGAGTCACATAGGGGAGTGATGTAAAATAATAACTAAAGGGTGTATTAATATTAAAAAAAAATGAAAATGGCCTCTTCAAAATCATTGAAAAAGAAAATTAATATCATACTTCACTGTATTTTACAAAGACTTCTAAACAGTAAAAACACAACTTCAAGGAAATTAATATTTGTTATGAAGTCCACTGTATATCTAATCCTTTCCAAGTTTCATATTGCTTTAGTGTCTCTTCCCCAGGATAGAATTCCTCTATGCCTGCTGCCAAAACAGTCTGTGGCATTGGGGATTGTCCCTCTTCTTTGAGTGGCACCAGTTGCTGCCTTAAATAGCCAACTTGCCCCAAAATAGACCTACCAATGCAATGGCCTACCATTGCTCCATCGGTAGTTCAAGCCAAATGGCATAGGATGGCGTGCCCAGGGTAGAGCTGAAGAAAATTGGTCTGAACTGACCAGTCACCTCATAGCTGACTGGTCAACCAATCAGAGCAGACTCATCACATGTGGGGAAGGGACTTAAAAGAGTATTTTGCAGGCAAAATGCATTTTTATACAAAACCTTGTCTATTAGTATTTAGTGATTCTTGATTTGATATGCTTCTCAGAAGAAGAAGGCACACATTTTGATGAATAAAGTGTCTTTATTTTGTAATTTTTTTGTTTTATTTCTCTACAGACAGAAAAATTGTCATTCCAACAACCATAAAGGAAACAGTGCTTGTACTTGTGCTTGAATTAATGTGACAAAGTTGGGAAATAAATTAAGAGAAGTGAGGACAAACATTAAATCTTAAGCAGCTTGAAGGCAGAATATGCTGCACAGGTGAAAAAAGATTAAACCAATCCAGACCAGCTGTAAGTATGTCAGAGTGAAGGAGGAACCTGCGGTGAGAACAAGAAACTTCCACCTCCTTCTCCTTCCTTCATCTGTCTCCAATACACTGACCAGATGCTAGAACAAACTCCTCATCTGTGAATCCCTCCACACACATAACCTAACATCAGGCATATTTCCTACAGAATATATGCCACAAAGCTTCACTGGCATAAATATGACTCAACGTTTGGCATGATTTACTCCAAGTTAATTCACAGAAACTTCTGGGCTTCAGCTTCTCTCTGCATGCTGTGTACTAAAAGCACATGCAGTTTGAACAAGAGCAGAGATGCACTTCTTAGCTGGCCACCCTATTCGATTTGATGGGTTATTAAACAACTCTGTCAATAAATGGCGTGGTGAATGCTAATTTCTGAGCCCTCCATCAATAAATGACCATGAAAGCAATGCAAATTAACCTCCAAATGTCATGGGAAAATACGGTGACACAGCAATTACTTTATGAGCTTCAGGTAGGAAGACAATATTTAACAACCTGTTCACAGAAAGGACATCAAAATATGAATTTTCTTTCAGATTCATTTTTGGACCTTTGCAGCACAGCTTATGCCCTGGCCCTTTATCTAAAACAGCTCTCACTATAATTTAAGTTAATAGGAGAAGGAGCCACCGAGCGATATCTGGAAGGTTTAAAACAAGAGAGAGTTGAAGAAGAGGAAAGAAAGTTTGCCAAAGGTTCACAAAAAATGTATACAACTTTGGTCATTGGAAACCACTCTGATTTCAAGTAGAAGCAAAACCGGTAGTGAAATAATTCCAATTTGTTACATGGTTATAAACGTGACTGCTCATTTAAAATCCAGCACAAAGAGATAGACATACACTCTCTGTATTTACTTTACTTGCACCAGGTTGGAACCCCTTTTGTCTTCATGGCATTGATTAAACAAGGTGCTGGAAACATTCCTCAGTGATTTTAGTTCATGTTGACAAAATGGTATTACATGGTTGCTGCAGATTTGTCAGCCACACATCCATGTTGCAAATCTCCTATTCAACCACATCCCAAAGGTGCTCTGTTGGATTGTGAATGTGGTGACTGTGGAGGCAGTGAACTCATATTCATGTTCAAGTAACCAGTTTGCAATGCTTTAGGCTTTGTGACATAGCACATTATCCTGGTAGAAGTCAATATCGGAAGACAGGTACTCTGTGGTCATAAAAGGGATGGACATGGTCAGCAGTAATACTCAGATAGGTGGTGGCCTTTAAACAATACTCAGTTGATACTAAGGGGCCTAAAGTGAGAAAGGAAAATATCCCCCACACATAAACACTATTACACCACCAGCAGCAGCCTGAACTACTAATACAAAGTAGGATGGATTCATGCTTCCATGTAATTTTTTGACAGATTCTGATCCTACCGTCTGAATGTTACTGCAGAAATCGGAACCCATCAGACCAGACAACAATTCCAGTCTTCTATTGCCCTATCTTGATAAGCCTGTGAGAATTGTATCCTCAGTTTCCTGCTCTTAGCTGACAGGATAGGCATCCGGTGCAGCTCAACTACCTCAATATTCAAACTGCTGTGCATTCAGAAATAATCTATGAATTATCTGAGTTACTGTTGCTTGTCTCAAACAGCTCTGGCCTCCGACTTCTGGCATCAACAAGGCATTTTAGCTTGGGGAACTGCAGCACACTGAATATTTTTATCCTTTTAATTCCATTCTCTGTAAACCCTAGAGATGGTCATGGGTGAAAATCCCTGCAATCATCAATTTCTGAAATATTAAGACCATACCAAGTTTGAAGTCACTTAAATCAGCTTTCTTCTTCATTTAAAGCACTGTTTGAACTTCAGCAGGTTGTCTTGACCATTTCCAAAACTAAAAGAGGTTAGCTGAAAAGCTATTTGCACAGTCTTTTGTATTGCTTAATGTATTATAAACTTTGCAACAAGATGTAATTTACCAGATTTTCCTAATTGTATTTTCTAAAGCATCAAGCATCATACATCAATGTTTGGAAAACTAATATTTTTATATGAAAATGTATTAATTCATAGTCTGTTAACTTTAGCTTTTAATATTGCTTTGTATTCATGGAAAAAAGCTTCCTCTTTCATACCGAATTATGTATGCTTTCAGAGAATTTTCACTAAAATAAAATCCATTAGAGTGAAAAATAAGTGAGGGAAATGCAAAAACTGGTGGTTATAATGCAACAAATAATTTGCCATTAACCTTACATGTTATTTTATGGTAAGTAGGGTCTTTGTTATTCTAATAATAACTTCTAACAGAATCCAATCAGGTTGGGATCAGACAGCAACAGAAAAAAACACTGACACTGTGACCCTGTATCCATTACATAGCTGCATTTGGACACGCTGCTCTACAATGAAGGCTTTTTACCTCTTTGCATTTGTGATGTTTCAGCTGTTCCTGGTTGCAGGCCTGACCACACGACAGAGAACAAAAAAAGCTCTGTATCCTGATTCAGGTCAGCAACATGACTTATTCAGCCGCAGATGATATGCCTTGAGTCTTACAACAGGCCGACAAAGAGAAAAATACATCTGTGTGAGTCCTGTAAGAAGTGTAAGTCTCTGCTGTGGCTGCCAATATCAACAGAAATGTCAGCAGTCAGCGTCTGTCAGCATCTTGTGTCAGATAATCACAGAAGTGCGTGTTATGACCGACTTCATCCCTCTCTGGGCATCAAGTAGGGCAGTAATATTCCCTGATAAGCACATATACTGTTTACTCATAATAGGATTACACCAAACAAACTCAACTTCATCAAAAGCTCCTATATACCCATTCAAACATCTCATATTGTTGGTCTGACCACACATAAGAAATGCTCCCTTGTTTATTATGCTTTGACATTTGAAAAACAACCACGTGTATCTTTTTTAAATGTTAACATCCACAAAGCCGAATGTGGATGTGCTCTTCAGAGTCGTATCTGGGTGCACAAGTAAGCATTTTATTTTCAGAGAGGATGTGAGTCTGCAGCTATATTAAATGTCTTTGCATAAAATGCTCAAAGAAATTCATTCAATAGATCCTAAGTTTGTTTTTACTCACTGACTGGAAGCCCAGCCGGGGATCCCTCACACTGTGGAAGTTATTAATTTGGTTGATATTGACGCCATCCCATTGGTATCATGATAATGGCTGAGTTAAGTCTAAAGAAAAATCAATCAGAGTGTGTGCCTGTCTTGGATGCTGATGCTTTTGTTATGCTTCCTCACAGCACACTGTGATACCAATGTAGTAAGAGGATAGTGAAAGAATCCCCTCACATGCATATGTTTTCTTTGCAATATTACACTGACATTTGGCAACGTTTGAAATGAAAAGGTTATTTCTTAGCAGTAAATCTGATATAAAAACTTTTGTTCAATCTGCTGCCTTTGTTTGACACACTTTCGAGAATCTTGAGGCTTATTGAGACTTTGTAGACAGAAATGATCTGATTGAGGATTCTTTGCACATATTTGTAAATCCATGATGTAGCTCAGTGTTTTCGGCAAAGTGCATAACCACATATCTGCTTAAAACAAGGGAAGGCAAGAGTAGGTCCATGCATACACTTCATTCTTTATTTTTTTTTACATAGTTTCTGTTTCTGACTTCTTTTTTTTTTAATTATCTAATTATTTTTATTTTTATTCCAGACCTAACATGACTTAACATGATAACACTTTGCCTTCCGACAAACTTATGGCACTTTGCCTTCAGACAAATTTGTCTTTAATATACTTGTCCATATTGGCTTGAAACTGATTAGAGCTTCGCCCATTGAGATGCAGCATTTCATTTTCAAGTGGGTCCTCATCTCTATGTGGTAGCAAAAGTAATTATTGTGATGGTATTATCAATAACAAGTATAAGTACAGAGATCATTCTGATATAACAGTAACAGCTATAATCATTATAAAGTGGAGAGGACTGATTAATATAACAGCTATTTGACCTGTAATTAAATCAGATTGATATTATTTAAAAATTAGAATTGATGTTAAATTATGTCATTTCTGTTGATGGCTGATGTAGCATAAATCATTTGGAGTCAAGCAGGTCCACAGCAACAGGTTGTTCATACTAGTAGTCACAGCTGCAGTAATGTATAGGGGATATTTGCAAGATCTGACATGTATTTTAACTGATCAGTCTGAGGTTGATATTAGGAGTTGTAATGATAATGGAATGAGGCTAAAGTGAAGGCCGAATATTTGTAATTTTAGAAGCTGAAGCTAATCAGGTCCACAGCAGCAGACTGTCCACACCAATTATCCTGAGCAGCCTTCAAGACAAAAACAAGAGACAAGCACAGAAGGAAAGAAACAAAAGAGGGGGAAAAATCCCAACTAATTTAAAAAGGTCATATATTTAGTTTCAGTGATTCATAGAGTATGCTTACTATCACTAATGTACAAAAAACATGCCAGCTTTCATATTTTTTCATATTTTCAGCTATTTTTTTGACCATGTTGCAGGCATTTAATTCAAAATGAGTGAATGTTTGCAGAGAAATAAGTGTTTCAGTTTTACCTTTAAATATCTTGTCTTTGTTGTGTATTCAATTGAATATAGGTGGCAAAGGATTAGCAAATCATTGTATTCTGTATTTATTCACATTTTACACAATGTCCCAACTTCATTTGAATTGGGGTTTGCTCAGCCACTCTCTTTACTTTAACTGTTATGTTTCTGGAGTACTTTCTTCTCATTTGGATATCTTACAATAGGCCATACTTTGCCTTAACCTGGGTATTTAATTACAGTGACTGCTAGAGTATACTGTGTTCAGTGTTGTTGGCCCATCTGCTCTGACTGGTTGACGGGTCTACTCTGGGGTAATTGGTTGGTTCAGCATAGTTCAGTACCATGTTTTCAACAACTCTGCATACATTATATGGTCTACACTCTGCACTGGACTTGCCAGTCTGAGCCAATGAGCCAACTACTAATAACACAATGATAAGATATCAAACTGTTTGTTCTAATTGTAGGGGGGTAGGGGTGGAGGTGCAGCTGTTTCAGGTAACTGTTGCCACTGTATAGAGGAGAGGGAAAGATCCTGTTGCTGCAGACTTTTTGTCTTGTGCATAAACATACTGAGTCACATAGGGGAGTGATGTAAAATAATAACTAAAGGGTGTATTAATATTAAAAAAAAATGCAAAATGGCCTCTTCAAAATCATTGAAAAAGAAAATTAATATCATACTTCACTGTATTTTACGAAGACTTCTAAACAGCCAAAACACAACTTCAAGGAAATTAATATTTGTTATGAAGTCCACTGTATATCTAATCCTATCCAAGTTTCATATTGCTTTAGTGTCTCTTCCCCAGGATAGAATTCCTCTATGCCTGCTGCCAAAACAGTCTGTGGCATTGAGGATTGTCCCTCTTCTTTGAGTGGCCCCAGACAGCAGACTGTCCACACCAATTATCCTGAGCAGCCTTCAAGACAAAAACAAGAGACAAGCAAACTGAAGGAAAGAAACAAAAGAGGGGGAAAAATCTCAACTAATTTAAAGAGGTCATATATTTAGTTTCAGTGATTCATAGAGTATGCTTACTATCACTAATGTACAAAAAACATGCCAGCTTGCATATACCAAGTAACCCTGATCCACTTCTAAGCCTACTCCGCCTAGGCCAGGGTCAAACTACATAACTTGATTTCAGATCTCAAGTCTCTGTATATTTCTGATATCCAGAGGATCTAAAATAATCTCAACTGCTCAAATAAACTGAGGTTTAAATCAAAATTGATGTTGTGCCCTGAATACCTGATTTATCACAACAAAACTGTCATGGTTGTTTAATTATTGAATGTTTAGCTTTTTCTTGTTATTTGCAAAATTTGTAACAGGTCATTTTTGACCTTTTGACAACCAGAGGATTCAGAAAAGGGTTAAAAAATATTCAGGTGTTGAAAATTTTACATGAAAGGACAAGAGTGAAGGAAAATACAAAATTGTGAACAGTGATGTGCTCTGATGTTCTTCGTAACTACAATGGACGTCTAAGTTCTCTACTCTCAAAACATCACGGTGTTTGTGTGCTGCAGGGTCTGGAGCTCGGTAAATAAGAGTGAGTTTACTGTGATTATTGTCGAACACAATCAGAGGAGAACTCCACACACACACACCAGCATAGACATCCTGATACTGCACAAATCAGCTTGCTCAAACACCCTTGTTAACATTTTAAACCTACAGAATAATAAAAGGTGAGTGGTGGGGAACTTTGGCCCCTTCTCTCCCTCCCTCACTTAAATCACACTCACTTGATTTGCAATTCCAAATCTAGAACATAAACATGGCTTCACGGCAACAGCGTGAATCCAACTTAAAAAAACCTTGAATAGATTTTGAATTTTAAAAGCAAGATCAAATGAAAATCGCACAAAGGCTCCAGCGAGTGGAATTGAAAGTGTGATACAGATGAGGGGGGTGTTGGGGAGGGGGGTATGGATGAAAACAGGATTAGACTCCACAGGCCTGGTTCCCACAGATTGCCTGAAATGGGGAACAGATTTAAAGCAGGTACTGTGTGTTGACAGGTTTGCTTCTTTTTTTTTCTTGCACAGGCATCTCTCTTTCCCTTTTTTTCAGCATGTCTTACATGTTTAACTAGACCCATGTCAAAACCTGTTTACATGTCATGAAAAGAAGCGGAACATGTTCAAATCGGGTAAGCTATTGAGGAAGAAAACTTGGATGATTTGACAGTTTGAGTCTCTTTAGCGTTGCCCACTTTAAGCGGGCTGAAACAAATGATACGCATGTCTGCCGTTTGCTGTTCCCCTGCTATTAAACGGCGCCGTAATTGACGTTGATTAAAATAATTCTGCTTGCATGTTGTTTTAAAGCTCTGCAAATGCTGCCCCTGTCTTCATGTGTTACTAAAGTGCAGTTCAGAGGCCATGTTGTTGTACCTCGATTCCTCCTTCCACAAACCAAATGCAGGCTGCATGCTTAAGCGTTTCCTCATGTCAGCAACTTTTAGAGATTAAACTGTTTCATGTTTAATGGGATAAGGAGGAACATGAGCTTCTATCCAATCCTGGCCCAATTGAGGGTTTTTAATGCAATTTGTCAACTCCCTCTGCTAGTGGGATTTGTTCCATACTGTTAGATGTGGAGTCAATTACATAGTATCTCTGAAGAGTATTTTGCTTGAGAGATTGCTCATCTGGCAATATTAAAGCTACTTAGTATATGTTCAGCTGGAGTGAAGGAAATACACTTAACAGGTTTTTTTAAAGTCCACATCCATATATTTTTTAAACACTATTTACGGGATGCTTTTTGGAAATGCTGTTCTTGTTGTAGGTGCACACACACAAATATGGAGCTGTGCTGCTGCATTAAACCAACAGAATATAAGTTCTGCCACCAGGGGATCCTTAAATAAATAGTTCATTATTTTTAAAGTTGGGTTGTAGGCACTTGACAGTAGTCTGTTAAGTGGCTGAAAGGGTAGGGAGGTGACCAGTAAGGTACACTGCTCTTGCCAGGTACAGTTTGAGTCCATCCCAATTCAACCCCTTAGCCCTTGTCTTACCCCTTACCCCTTGGTTTTGCACGTTCACGTCTAGTGAAGTGGTGCCCCAATTCTCCATGGGGCTAAGGGGAAGGACTAAGACGAAGGGCTACACATCCCTTGAAACGAAGACAGACCTGGACCTCACTTGAAAGGAAGGGGTATGAGAATTTCCCATAACACACCGCGCCCTCTGACAAGTAGGCAGAGCGAGGCCGAAGGAAGTGCATAATTATAAGTAATAATTCAATCATTAAGTAAATACTAAGCATGTTTTTGAATTGTTTGTCGTTTTTTAAAATTTCTCATTATAACGAGCTAGCCTTCAAAGCTGTAGCTACGGTTATTATCGCATCTGCCTATGACACAGCCAGCGAAGGGGTAAGACAAAAGGGGAAGGGCTAAGGGGTACAACCGGGATTCACCCTTATTAAGCATAACTGTGTTTTACATTAAAACGAGCCATGAAACTATGTTGGGTTGAATGTACAATTGGGCAAAAAAATCAGAAAGCTTTTTTTCCTCCAGGAATTCTCTGTGTTTGCCACCATTTTAGGATGCAACAAATGGCAAAGTGCACATTAGATAGCAAATATCTCTATATGCTTACCTCTGATTCAGGCTTACCAAAAGGAAGGTTTTTTGGGTAAGGGACTGCAGTTAGCATACATACACCACCAGGTAACTCCGGATCTCTCCTGCTTCTCAGTTTCCACAGAAGTTTGTCCCCTCTCTCTTTTGGCTTGTATCCACAATAAAATGAACATCATTATCACTTGAGTCAAAATCCCTCATGTCTGGTTCAGTATTCATTTCCTCTGCCATTGCTGTGTCATCCTGAGTCCCTCACTGACCGATCAAAATCAAGAGGCACTACTTCTGAAATCCACTTTGTCAGCAACAATGGTTGAGGAGAAACTGCTAGACTGATAGAGACTAAACGTTCCTTACTTTCCAGGTCTACAGCTGCTGTGCCAGGATTTGTTTCCTTTCCATTGTTTAAATGTTTTCTTGTGATAATTCCGTTAATTTTGGGTAATTTTTTAGCACACAGAGCTATTTAAACAGACCTTACAGTTCCCACAGAGAAAAGTGGAAGTCAAACCTTCAGCAAAAATAAGCTCTGATGAGATGGCTCTAGACTTAAGGTTATGTGCACAGGACAGCTGCGTGGACAAATGCTTGAAGACTGTGCATTTCATTGCCAGCTCTATATGCTAACAACATCCAATTTAAAATCCAGAATTAAATTTCAGAAGAGGACAACATCCATTTCGGCACAAAAAACACATTTAGGTTTAGGAAAACTCCTGGCTGTTAAGAGTGTCTAAATATTACTACAGAGGAATTAAAGGTTTCAGTTGGGACACGCTGTCTTCATGCTGTATTACACATTTTTCAACAACTCTTCCTTTTTGATTTTGTAAGGATACAAGTCATGCATAATAAGGGGTATGGCTGATACCACTGTTTGCCTGCTTGATGTAGCTGTTTGTCAAACTCCACCTTTTAGTCTGGTATTTTGAAACTTAAAGATAATTCAAGACTGTTTCCAACTCAGTCACCACTGCTGTGTAGACTCAAGCCTCTTCAGAAACCAAATCTAAGTCTCTCAGGCTTTATTTAACATTTTCCACAGTTTATGATGTAGACAGGCTGTCAGCTTTGTTAGCCTCAGTTGGTATCAGTACTTGTTATGGATTAAAGCAGTCGTTCCCAAAGTGGGGCCCTTGACCCCTGGGGGTGCCAACAGTGATGTCAGGGGGCCTCACCAAGGCTAGATTAAAACAATACATGCTGTTACGCACTAAGCAATGTCAAATGATGCAGGGGGATTCAGAGTTTTAACAGAGGCCAACATGTTACTACTATACCAGATGGTACAACTACTAACAACAAAACAAAAATCACTTCACCTGTACAACAGTGACACTGGCTGTTTTTATTTCTTAAGGTCTTGGAATTGTCATGCATCACTTTAAACAGTCCTGTTTAACACCTCTAAAACATGTTTGAGATAAATTCTAGAAATATGGCAATATGTTAGCAACTGTTTCTGTGTAAATGTGTTGGATGGGGAATGCTTACATAATTTCATCTGCCAAAAGGAGTTCTGATAAAAAAACCAAAGTTTGGAAACCACTTGATTAAGGAGACTTTTGCTGATGAATTTGTGGAGATGGAGAAAAAACTGTTAAAAGGTGGCCTTTGTCATCATGCATTAATCGCATGCAGCATAAACCAGGAAGTCCACTTTTAAGAGCTTTTCTCCCCCATTTGGTGAAAAATTTCCTTAAAATGAAAACAGTGGTTCACTCTTTGGTCAATACACCCTTGGGGTACTGTTCGTGTTGAATAGAGTCCTCGTGATATAAAAGGTAAGCAGCAGAGGTGGATGGAGATGAGCAGCACAACTCCTTAGCTTGGACTGGCTGCTTGGGTCACACTGGCAGGGGTTGGGTTGGAGAGTGGTAGAGGGACAGAATCCATCATTTCAAGGGGGGGGAGGGGGGACTTGTTTCAAAATTAAAAACAAGAATTATTTTTCAATACAACAGAAAACAAACAATCAGACAAACAACAACAAAAACAACGTTAATCTTAGTTTTTCCTTATGTAGCACACTTTAATGTAACATCAGTTGTTTCTCACAGCAACAGTAAAAAATGTATCTGGTCATGGTGGCTCTGTGGTGGCAACAACATAGCATGCCCTTTTGAACAAAAAAATGAAAGATTTTTCGGGCTTTCAGAACTGTAGGGAAAATTTGATGTAGCGTTGGGATTTTAAAAAACATAACAAAGGATTATTCTTTTTTTCCCGTTTACTTTAGATATTTTGGTGCCAAAATTCCAAACATTGTTCCGTTGATATGGATTGGTCCTGTCAAAACAGAAGAATATCAAATAAAATAAAATAAATAAAACATTCACTTAACTCTCCACATGTCTAATATGATAAATTGTACACTCATAGCATTACAAATGACTCTGTGGGTTAATGTTAACAAATGTCCCCCCTTAAGGGTCTCTATTAATAATTTCATATTCTCTCCAAATATTATTCTGTCCACCTGCTGCGTATTATCCTGTTTTTCCACCTCTTTTTTTTCCTTGTTTTGTGATCATACATAATTTAGTCCCCGGCCACATCTAATAAATGATGTTGACATATGCTCTTGCAGGGAGCACTGCCTGGAAGTGTTGCCCGATAAGCTTCTTTGCATTCTCACTGGATCCAATTTTGCCCTATCAGTACACGGCTCTGCTCACATGGTCCACTAGGCCTCGAGATGTCCCGGGGCTTCCGATTAGTGGAAACTGTTCTGAGGAGGAGAGATTTGTGTGAAATTTAAATTTGTCACCAATATTGTGTTTTTTTAAGGATCCTATTTACTGGTTTTGTTGACCAGGTTGCATTTATAAAGAATTTGCAAATGCATTCTAATATGTTGTTTTGCGATGATTAACTGAACGTGTTGCTTATGAATGAAATCCTATGGGCTTCCTTTACAACATTCTGTTAACTGTTTTTCAGATGTTAGATTATATCAGGATGGACTGGGAATATATTCATGGAGTTAATTTGTCCAGTGCAATAATGGTGGAGTCTAAATTTGAAGCTTTAAGAGCATAAACCTTCAAAAGGAAGTTTAACACAAATTCCATATCCACTGGAAAAGCCATGTGATCATTTAACATTTAGACAACAAAGGCTAATTTCTATGGTAAAGATAAAGTCTGGAGGGTAATGCATTTGCCGTGTTAAAATATTTTTCACCTAAGTGAAATAACATCACATTTTCATTTTCACCACTTTAATTTGATACTTTAAAATATTGTTTAGCATCACATAAAGTTTGCTGTAATATCTTTGGAAACATATCAGAATACTTAATTAATATTCTTTTCATTCTATAACCCCGAGCCAATTGATTGTGTTTATTTGATTTTGACAAACTTAGTTTTGATTCAAAGTAAAATATGTCAAAACAGTTAATAGGAAAAGACCTGACATTTCCCATTAATACTCATGAGCAGCTACCAGTTTCTCTCACAAGAGATTTTTTATTCTTGCAGTTACTTGCTTTGATTGTTGTTTTTTTGAGTTGCATTTTTTTTTTTTCATGTATCATATAGTTCAGCTTGTTGCATATACGGAGAGAAAAAGCAGCAGAGTAACAGACAGCAACACTACAATGTAACTTGCTATGGCAACAACAACTACTACAAAAATAACATTAATAATAAAATGACAATAAAATACACGAAGAACACTAATAATAATAATAGTGATTATCCTACCACCCTACTACTACCACTACTACTACAACAACAACAACAAAGAACAATTTCCCTGAAGGAGCCTTCCCAAGGGATAAATAAATTTCTATCTAATCTAATCTAACAACTGGTATCCCTATCAAAAAGTAATCAGTTTGTCCTTGTGCCATGACCAGACAGAGTGCAGAAAGCAGCATTGCAGTTTTTAATTCTGCAGAATTCTATGTATAAAAGTTAATAAAGTACACAATCATGGCCTTTCTGGTGTTAAACTAAACTTTGTTTACAATCTCCATAACATGATGAAAAAAGTTGATGGACTATTAACAGGGTATGTAAATTAAAACAATATATCAGAAAGTCATCTTTTGGTCTTTAGGTGTCAACATATAAAGACTCGTAAGAATTATGCTTGGTCATATACTATATTTTGTAGCAAGTTATATCATCATATATTGCTAATTACGTGTACTTCAAATTACACAATGAAATAATGTAAATAATCTCAATTAAGAAACGTGTTTTTTTAAGTCAAATATTTCTTTCAAAAATATGTGTTTTAATGACAAATGATTGGTAATTTTGGATGAAAATTGATGTATCAGAAATGATTCTGTGATACAATGATGATAAAATAACTTTTCAAATCCAAATTAGATGCAATGAAAGTTTAAGAGAATTGCTTTAAATAAATAAATAAATAAATAAATAAATAAATAAATAAGTAAAATACTATTAATCATATCTGTATAAACAGATAGTTGAGTGAGTCTGGCCCATTTCCAATATTTTTGAATATGTAAACCAAATAATTAAGTGTTCCTTTTTTTCTTTAACTTACATTTATTTTATTTCAGTATTTTCATAGGTCTGATCATGGCTGTGTCGCATTTGTTTTCCTTCCTATGTTTCATGTTTAATGAACATTTCTAAAAAGGTTTTTAGTGGGTGGAGGCAAAGTAAGACATGCTGTTTCTCTTGCCTTTCAGTAACATGCTGCTTAAAAGCACATTCGTATATCTGCCTATCTCCAAATATTTGTCCATTCTCAGCATTAAAAGAATTCCAGCAGCCACAGACTTCTAGATTTCCTTCCTCTCCTGCACGGCCCCCAGCATTACGAGAGACAATCAATCCAATCAATCCCCTCCACCAATTGTTTGTTGTTGTTTTTTTTTCTGCTGACCACACCTCAAGGATTAATATTTGATTAGCCTTTAGGAGAGGTGGAAAGTACTTATTAACCTTATTTGTCAATCTGTCAGTGCCACTGTGCCGATTGTGCCTCGCGGCGTGGAGTGCAGGGGCCGGAGGGGGGAGGGGGTTCACTTCAGGGAATATCATGTCTTCCAATGGCTGCTGTCCTCTAGATGTTTCATCATAAATATCCATTTTAGGCAGTCGTCACAAGCATGACATCCATTTCTGCATTTTGAATACATTTGTTAATTGATAATATGATACACTGTCTCAGAGTAATGTAATGGTACTGATGTTTTCTTGCTGTTTCTATACACAGTTTACCCAATTATCCCTGATTCTTTTCAGACAAATCAAAAAAGGATGTTTTGTTGTTATTCTTATTTTATTCATTATGATTGTTTGTAAACAGAAAAATGGTGTATGGTGCCTTTAAGGTCATTTTCATTACGGTCCATGAAGACAAAGCATTTAGTCAGTTTGAAATTGATGAGTAAACTTCCACACTGTAAGCAGTCCCATTTTTTCATTAGTAATTTTAATTAAGTCTTCTGCACAACACTGAAATTGACTTTATGTTTAATTGTTCATTATACGTCTTGTTTTCCTACAATGGGGAAATTAAGGGGCCTCGAATGGATGAATCCCAGACATGATTAGTCTTGTTCATCCCAAATGTGTAATTTTTTTTAATGCCTGGCATGAGCTTTGCTGCAAAGTGAAATTGATACTCGGAATATGAAAACATTTAATGAATTGCCAATTCTGTTGTCAAAATCGAGCTAACAGATTCTCTTTGGGGAAATTTGAGCAGAGGATGCATATTTGAACGCTGCAGAAAAACATTCACACAGAGTTTATATTGACAGTAAAATATCAGTTTTCTTGAATTTAAAAGGATAGAAGATGTGTGCAAGACAGCCCTTCATTTTCATTTATTTCTAAATATTCTTATATTTGGTTTTAGTACATGTAAAGGTTAACTTAGAGGGAACAGAAGTAGGCCTATAGTAGTTTAGCAGTAGTTATAGCTGTAACAGTATTACTGATAACTTGATAGAGGAATAAATAGGCCTAGTATAAGCTGTGTGTGTGTGTTGGGGGGTGGGAATAGAATGAGTAGTACTAGTAGATTTGGCAGAAGTAGAATTGAACAAAAAAGTTCAAAAAGTTCTCAGGACTTTTTGTTGCAGGATTTGTTAATATTGTAAGATAGAGAACTCAAATGCTCCCAGCAGATTTTGATGGTATTTTCAGGGACTGATGGTCGTGGCACAAGGGAGAATCGATTAGAATTTTTCAGTGATCAAGATCTGAATGTTCATCCAGGAATTTCTCAAGGGATTTGGTAATGATTTGAGATAGGACAGTTTCAGCATCGTGGTTAATAGCTCAGCAAAGAATATCAGGAATTGCTTGGGCGATGTTTTGGCTCTCTGAGTTGTAGAAGAGGAGGATCCAGTTTCAGTTTAGTAGTAGCAGATATAGTGACAACACTGGTTACTGTGGTAGTAGTTGTAGTATTAGTAATGGTGGCAGTCCTTGGAGTGTTATAGAGGCAGTCCTACTATAAATTGTAGTGATGTTGTAGGAATAGCATTAGTAGTGGCCTTGGAACTGGCAGTAGTACAAGGAGTACAATTCTAGAAGCAGTGAAAGGAGAAGTAGTATACATAAAGGTAGCAGAAATTGTAGTACTGACATAGCAGCAGTTAGCTACGTAGTTGTATAAGTAGTAGTATTGTAATATCAGTAATATTATAAGTAGTCGTGGTTATAAATTGCAGTATGGAAGTATGGCAGTAGCAGCAGTGGTAAAACTCATCGTAGTAGACAGTGGCCTTGTAGTAATATAAAAAGTGAGTATAAACAATAACAGTAATCGTAATGGAAAATGTATTGGTATTGTTTTTCTGTTTAGTACTTTATTTAATCCACTTTTATACCATAATTTAAGTTAAGGAGTGTTTTCTCCACTGATTGAAGCGTATTTGTGTCTTTATACAGAAAAGCTTGGCTGTGATCTTTATAAGTGAATCATTAATACTATCTAATTTCAAATTTATTTATCAATTTGCTTTACAGATGCAGGGATGGTGGGGGTAGGGCCCAGTCTGATTTCTCTTGGGACTCCAAACTTCTGGCAATTCTACCAGCTGTAGTGCTGGTATTAGCTAAAGTTGGCAGTAGTATTATTGTTGTAACAGTAGTAATAGTTAAAATTTTAATAGATGTTATTTTACTGGTGATATTGGCCTCTGTGGCTGAATCATTTGTGGCAACAGCAATAGTACGTCATGTGTGATAAATGTTTTTTTCTTCTTGTGTCTTTTTTAAATTCATTAATAAAATGTTTGTTTCTTTTATTGTTCAAGCAGGGAGGGACTATGGCATGGAGTTCTTTTTTTTTTTTTTTTTTTTTCCTTAAATATCCAGAGGGGTTTGGGGCTTTTGAGAAAACATTCCAGCATGAGCCCTTCAAGACACCCCCTGGCTTTACCTCCAATACCCTATGTCTTCATCCGTCTTTTGTTTACTGAGTGCAACTCTTGCATCACTGCTGGTGAAACTCAGGTCTCTGCCTTTAAAGTGTCTGTGGTTGTGTCTCAGTGATATCACCTCCCTCATTGGAGGCCTCCTAGATCCGTCTCCTCCACCTCTGTGTTATCAGTGATTGTACGCCCCCATGCAATCGAGCTCAGTCAAAGAGCATCCCATGGTTTGCAGTGTTAATTACAGATCCTTTGATGTGATAGAACACAGCCCTGTAGAGATTGATTACTCTTTGAGCTAAGTTGTCTTCCAATTACTTAGACAATTAGCCAACTAATTAAAATACTTACCCTGTGCGTTGAAAGAGGAAGAGGAGTGCTGCTGTGAGGATCTCCCTTGATATATGAGCTGCCAGGGATTCTCAGAGAGTCTCAGCTGAGCGGAGGAGGCCCGGTGTGACGGCTGCAGCTCAGGAAAAAAGGCCCAAAATGAGTCACCGCAGCGGACTGGGATCATGGTGTGGATCAGGTGTTTGGAGACGTTTATCATGGCCTGATGACAGACAGTCAACTCTGTAGTGCACTGGAGGTTGGTGTGCCCCTTTCTTTAGAGAGCTCATATGTACAAATTTATATCATTCTCCTAATTAAATAACACATATAAGGGTTATCCTCCAAGAGATCTCTGACAGTGTGCCTAAAATTACATGAAAAATGAAAACTTTTCCTCTAAAGTGCAAAAAATTAAACTTGCTTTAGTTCTGAGTTGTGTATTGTTACGTTTATATAGATTCCAATTCATGTTCTGCAAAACGTTCTGGTTCTAAATGTTTCCTCATTTCAATTCCAATTTTTGAGAGTAAAATATGAATGATATTTTGACAACTAGAAGTGCTTCTAGAGCACAATCCTCCATCAATGCAATTCCAACACTGTCAAGCAAGTTATTGTTAAAAACGTGGAAAACTGCCCTAACTGCCCTAAAATTCTTTGATCTACATCCACAAATGTGAAAAACTGGCCTTCATTGCAATGTTAATAAATCCTTTAAAATTATTCCTGGCTCTACATCCAGATTTTAATATCCTACAAAATATAATTACTTTATCCTTGTATAACCGGCATTTCCTGAAAATTTCTTCAAAATTCATTAAGAAATAATTGATTTATTTGCGAAAATGTGAAAAACTGCCCTTTCTTGGAATGTTGACAAGCCTTTAAAAACTCCTGGATTCACATCTGGATTTGGATCAGCACTAAAAATCAAATCACTTCTTCCTTGTGCCAAAACCAACATTTCCTGAAAACTGAATCCAGATCCATTCAGTAGTAATTGAGTTACCCTGTCCATAACCCAAACAAACAAACAAACAAACAAACAAACACCACCAAAAATGAAGGCTCCTTAGCAGAGGTCACAAAAAGCTTCCTGCCACATTGTCTGGCCGTGTTAATGTCCTAACAATGTCAGCTGTCTGCTGTTACAGAGATTTTTTCCCCTACTACTAATAAACATTGGCCTTTTAATAAGGGCATATTGACACAAATAATTATTAATCAAAACTGTTTGATTCACTAATGACAAATAATTACTCAATTTATTAGTCTAAATGTGTCATTTGGGGTTACTAATATATCTGTTGTTAGCTTTTCTGTTAGCAACTTTTGATGACATGATAATATTAAACCAGGTTAATATATATGAATGTTACAGTGGATATCCTAAATTAAAAAATGTGTTTGCAAGCATAAATTCTGCTGACTGTGTCAAAGATCTTATAGCTCATTGTACAGTGACATCCCTCCTCCTCTCTCCTCAGTCATTCATTACTAAGGTAAGCTCTGCAGGGTCTCTTCACAGTAAATGGGGTTTTACTGTAAAGAGACCCCTTCAAATAAATGAAGAGTATGATGTAGACCAGGGAGGTCCACCTTTTTATCAAGGGCCACACACAAAAAAATCTGAGGATGTCTTGGCTGCTTCATGCTTCATCTTTAGTGCACTGGAGTTCAGCATTTAGCTGTGGCCAATCAGGTTTCAGGATGCCTAGATGGCCACAGCAACTTCAGACACAGAACATGCACAAATTGCACAAATCTGATGACTCTTGTAGGGGTGTTGGTGCTTGAAGATAATTCAAGATGATGCATGCAACATTATAAACCTTATGGAGCAGATAGCTCAAAAAAGTGAGAGTGATGTATGCTATTTGTGTCTATAACCTTTTTCCAGTACTTTTTTGTGCACTATTTTCATGTGTAAAAAGAGTAAAATCAACATCAATACAAATTAATCATTTTTCAATAATTATAAAATAAATGATGACAATAAATATATAATGTATGCATCGCTTATTTTGAATATAAGAAATAAAAAATCAGAATTCAGAGTAGATAGAGTAGGCAGGAAAGCAGGAAGATCCATCTTCCAAGCTCCAATCTCCTACGACTTCACAGCCAAAAGCCAGATGGCCCAATCAGGGAAGAGAGGCAGAAACTGATGACGTGAAGACAGCAGGAACCGACTGCATTGTTTGAAAGCAATGGCGGCTTCTGAAGCGGTCTCTGTGGATGTGGATCTATGCAGTTTTATCAGAAATCGACTCAATTTCTTCTTTAATAGAGGAGCAAAGGGCGTCACTTTAAACTTTTCTTATGGGAAATCATGTTTTTGCTCTTCTCCTGACCAGTTTCAGTAAGAATTTGATCTACCAACTGGCTCCTCTGGTCATGAAAAAGATGGGAAGGACTCCAAACCCAATTGTGATAATCATTTCTCTGCTGGTTGCCCTCATGGACGATCAAATCAGAGCTGGGAAGCTGGGGATCACTGTTGGGAAACTGGGAGAGACTGCAGAAATCCTCCACAGACGATGGCAGTTAGTCTACGGTAGCCTCAAGCCGTGGTTACTCAATGATACCTGGTGAAATATGCTCTCCTCAGAAGTTTACCGGGAGTTTGTGGAGATTGTCGTTGACAAGGTTCATGTCACATATAAGTGGTAAATGATACATCTGTGTTGTATAATTTAATATAAGATGATAGTCTAATGACTGAAACATTGTTTAAGCCAACAGCTAACAACAGGGTCTAACTGCTACGTCATACTGTGGCTTGATAATGATTGGTCTGTGATGAGTGTGATGAGCAAACGACCGTCCAATCACCAGCTGCAGTTGTTTTTGAAGGTTCTGCCCTCTGAAAACATTTTCTATTGGCTCTTCTCCAGATGGACAAGTGAAATATTTCATGGCTGATATATGAATATCTATCTATGAATACCTATAACATATTATTTAAAGACGTAATGTTTGTTAACTCATCCCCATGGCATATTTTCCTTTCACCCTCTGAGACATTTTCAAACTTTTGCTTTTGTTATATCATGACACTTTTCATCTCTGTGCTCTCCAGTCAGAATAATGTAAAGAAACAATGCTCAGTGTGGAGTTCTCTTCTCACAAATAATAATGAGACAGTTGACTTGAAGCCACTGGAGCATGACTGCATATTTACATTCAAATCATTCAGAGTTAGTCTGAAAATTGTCAGTTTGGGACTCTTTATTTTAAGTGTCTGTGGAGTAAATTGGTCTGCAGATAAAAAAGAAGAGGAAAATAATTTATCAGATCCTCCAGAGGCTTAAAATAATTTACTAGAAAACAGCTATGGTTCAGTCTCTGTTATCAAAATATTGAATGTTGCTCATTTATTTCCTCTCACTATGTGTGTTTGGCATACTGCTGCCTCTTCTTTGGTGGTTTATTTCTCAAGTTTTCTTCAGTCTGGAAACATTTTAGAATAATGCAGCGAGACTGATGTTAAATGCTCTGTAAATTATGTTAGAGGATTTTCAAAGTACAAAAGTACAATTTCATTTTACACTCAAGGGTTTCAAATATGTTGCAGAGTTAAAGATTATCATCAAACTATAGCCAAACCTTTGCTAGAGTGTGGAAATCAAAAGGAAGAGTAGGGGAGACTAGGGTTGGCTGTTACACAGGTTGGTTGACACTGTTTGTTGCTGAACCATATGTTGTATTTGGCCTGATGCCATGCTCAATTCTGTCCAGACGTTTCACAGCTCAAACACGGACTGCTAAGTTCAGAAGACTTTTTATATTTTGTTGTTGTTGTTTTGGGGAGTCTTATTAACTTTTCATGTGAAAGTTGTTTTGAGTTGATAGTTTACATGTGATGTTATTTTACAGCTAAAGATTTAATAAGAAGTGGTAGCTAAGTGTGCTAGCTAGCATAACTGTTGTCAAAATGTCAGGTAAGGAGGGTTGTTACTCTGCTCTAGCAGGGCCGAGATGTCAAATATGCTTAGTTTCCACTGAATCTGGTTTGGTTCAGTACAGCTCGGTTTGATTTGGAGCAGTTAACCCTGGTCTTGGTTGCACTGAGGGTGGGAAGTGAGGAGAGGGTCAAGCTTGCTATGCAAAAATTGACATCACAGTAGCGCGACACAGTTAAGCTGTCTGATGTGGAGCGCAACCATAAACAAAGAGCAACAATGGAGGACTTACAATATATGGAGCATTGTTCCATGTGGATTCTTTACAACAACAGCAGTGATCAAATCACTCTAAAACCACGGCTTATTTGAACATGGCAGCTTTTGTTTAAGCTGCTGTCACATTTTTTGTGACTGCAGCACTTTTCAGTCCATCTTTAATGGTTGGTTTGATACCCCTTCAGAGAGGTGCCAAAAAGTGGAATGGCATGGGTCAGTTATTTGGGTACTTTTTCTCCTTTTCTGTCAGTGGGAACATCAGTAATGAGCCGGACTGCTAGGTAAGCTCTAGGAAACATATTCGAATAAAGCACTGTACATACAACCGCTCACAAGTATTAGTGTGAAAATGATGCTATTTCTGTTATATTATAGTTATATTCTGACTTTTTACTTAATTGTTTTTGACGACACAAGCCAGCTTATCTATGGTTTAATAGATTGTTACATGCCTTGTAAAACATCATTAGTTCCCCAAAATATGTTGTGTTGTTGCCTTTGTTTGTTTGTTAGTTAGGGACAGCCTAAAACTCTCAGACAGAGAGTGCCCCACCTGCAGCTCCTAAAGTCCTTCTGAAGAACTGGCTAAAATCAGATACCTGTACCCATTAACTAAGGAGGAATAGATAAACCACTTATTCCTGCATAGCTAGAAACAGATTTATTTTTATTATTTTTTCTCCTTCTATCATGACAACACTTTTTTCTATTTGTTTCATTATACATTTTTAGAGCAACACTTTGATGGTATATGTGTTTGTTTTATTAAACATTATCGAAGCAACATTTTTGATATCCAATTTGGGCAATATATTTGGAGGATGTGCAATAGACTTAGAGAAGGTGCAATATACCTAAGAGAAGGTGCATTATTCTGGGAGAATGTGCAATAATACAGTATGTATGTTACATTACAGCTGGGCTATGTAACGTTTAAATTATGTTAGTTTTGCTCTTCCTTTGAAAGTGATCTTGATCGATGTGTCTTTCAGCTGTTTATTTTAGCTTTTACCCTTTCCTCCTCAGGGACCATCTATTCAGGTATGACGGATGGAAATTAGCCAATGGCTATAATCTTGCTTGTTTACATTGCTTTATGGTGATGTACATGAACTCACACTGTCCCCTTTGGAATAAATAAATGAAAAAAAAAAGTTTGTTAAACTGTAAACAGGATCACTTTAAAAGTTAAGAATCGATTTTCAGGGAATGTCATGGATGTTAGTCATGACAAAAGGAGGAAGTGATTCAGTTTTGGTGGTGATCTAAATCCACATGTAGTCCAGATCCAGACAGGGCAGTTCTCCACATTTTCCACAATTTACCCAACAATGCTGGAAATGCCTTTGTGAAAGTTTGTGCTCATAGAGCACTTCTAATTGGAATTTTTCCAGGACTTTCAGGCCTGTTCTAATTCTGTTTCCACCTTTTAAATATGTCAAAGCCCTTGCAGCACTGTGGCACTGCAGTATTTTAACATTTTTAACACCTGAACTTCATTGCAGAGATAAGCCTCTGCCTGGCTGTCAACTAAAATCTTAACGTAGGAACAATTAAAGGGTCTTTTTTACACTGAGCTCCATCAGTGCAGTCTATATGCAAATACAAGTAGAGAACAATTCAGCTGGAATCACTGATTCATTTCTCTTTTTGTCTAATAGTCCTTGAAAGTGCATAGCATTCAAAGGCACCATCTCTTTAAATAAGTTAAGGCTAAACCTTTATTAGCATGGCAACTCCTTTCTGAGCCCATGATGTCTGAGATTTATTTGACTTTACACGCCCCTCAATGAATGGATTGAAAAGTTGTTTTATTGTTTGTTCCCCAACATCTGACTGAGGCCCTTCTCCCTTATTGTCATGTCCCTTTAACCCTAGCTTGTCACACCCATTATTCCTGCTCCATTGTAATGTTAATGCTGTGTTATCTGTGTGAAGGACAAATATGTGAGGGACAATGGGGATGTAGACGTCCATTCAATTTATGCATCAATAATTGCTTTTGATGATGTAGATTATTATGTTGCACTCTGAGGAGCCTCTGCTTGAGGTAAATTAAAGAAAAACCTTAAAACCTTTAATCAACTATCCTGAGTAAATAACATTATCAGAATATTCTTTATTTACTTTTGTTTCAAATTTAAACCCATAAAGAAGTTGACAAACTCTGCAACACAGAGAAGACTTGAATGTTACTTTTTTTGCAATAACATCAAGATAAAGACACATAAACAGGTGCTCTTACCAGAAAAGTCTTCACTTGTGAAGATTTTCTATGGGGAAAAAATTACTAATGTCCAATATTTTCAGGTTCCGTGTAAGTTGTTGGCTGTTTGTATGTCCAAACTTTGCTCTTAATAATTTCACACTAAAGCTCCTGTGAATAGATTTCATTGTTAATAAAACAGACTGAAATTCTTACAAGTGCCTCTGTATGAGCACAAAAACAATTGGTGGGAAAACTGATTTTTTTTTTCACTTGATTTTCGTTTTAGTGTCTTTTAATGGTGCTGCAAAGCAGATTGAAGCCATTTGGATTTAGCACCAGAGTTTGCCAGATTCCATATTTGTCATCAGGGAGGTTCATCCAGCATATTGTCAAGATGAAATATTTGTTTCCAGTTGGATTATGGCCAAGCAGTCAGCATCCTTGATGAGATGGAGACCTGAGGTATAGATGTGGTTTCATTACACCAAGGGGAACATCAGCAGAGAGCCCCTGTCACCTCAAACTGCTCTTGCTGTTTACTTCTTCTTTTATACTTTAAAAAATATGTTTTACTTAATGGCAAACAGCCTATACATTTCATACCTGAATTACACATAAAAAGGGAAAAAACTGAATAATTGTTCAAGCTGCAAGATTCTGGAGTGGCTTGCTACCTAAACTCAAAAAGTCCTCCTTTAAAACATTTCTCCCTCCCATGACATTTATGTGTGACATGGTAACATTGGTCTTTTGTTAAAGGTCCCTTTAAAGGTTAAAATTGTGTTTGACAGTTTACATCATGTCTACTAAGCAATGATTTGACTAAAGCTGAACACAAAAATGAAAAAAAAAAAAAAAGTTTCTGTAGAGGGTCAGAAGCAGCCCTTTTTTCCTCTTCTTTAGAAACACTCAGATCTTTGGGGCAGGGAGGATACAAGAGGCAATGATGAGCTCTGTGCTGATTGGCTGCACAAGGGATGTCTGATGGGAGAGGGGAGTAGGGGTCACAGGCTGCAGAGCAGACTTTTGAAACAGTCATGGCGCCTTCCAGAAAACACACATGTAGGTGGAGGCAAAATAGCAGTACATCATAAACCCCAGGGAGTGGAAAACCAAGTCATTTAACTTGCAAATTATGATATATCACTGGGAATGTCCTCTTAGTTCAGAATTAAAAAGCTGCTCTGGAGGTTTGACTATCTTCAGGTGCTCCAAGTTTACCATCTCATAACTAGAATGTGTTTAACTGTTGTGAGATGCAATTTCCAGCTTGGACATCTACCACAAGATCACTGCTGAAATAAGAGACACTGATTGTCCACAGGGGACGCCGATTGACACAAACTGTACATTCCTTACAGAAGTATGTAAAAGCAGAAGGGGGATGGAAATGGTTGGGTTTTATGAAACTAAAATGTATAAAAACCTATCAAAATGGAAGGCTAAAAAAGTAAGTTTTATAAAATGATTTATTATTGTCTAATTCAAAGTGTAAAGAGCAATTAAGAAATAATGTGAAAATGTCCTTATTCTTATCAACCATGGCCCAGCTTTTGAGTAACAATAGTACCATAAAATGTCAAAGGAACAACCAGTTGTCCTAAATGTGGAGATATAACTATTTTTAAGATGCCAACAAACAAATATAAAAAAAAAATGCTGAAATCAACCCTCCATGGAAAGTGTGCCTGTTGTCAAAATAATCCAGTGCAGTTCTTTAAATGTGGGTTAAAGTTATTTCCTTGCAGATCAGACATGAAGGCACATTTTTCCCGTGTAGTGTTGCCTTTCCCTGCTCCCAGCCTCAGACTCAGACCAGAGTATCTGATTAAAGTTGTTGGGGCAGGTTGGATCGAAATATCTCCAGTGATAACGGGTCAGTCAGTCTGAAGGATCAAACTCTCCTTCCTCTCCCTCTAATCACAGCCTACATAAAACAATCTAAGCACCACTTAACCTGTGCAGGGGCCCTGATATGGCTTGGCATGCTCTGTCTCTATTAATCAATCAACTTCAGGCCTTCATGAGGTCTGGGATGCTAATGTGTGTTACTCTGTAGATGGAGGTCTCATTTCACTGGGTCTTTTGTTGCTATCTTAAATGGAAATTCTAGTGACATACATGAAGCTTTAATGCAAGACTAATACAATCAGCCACAAATGGGAATATTTGAAAAATACACAAGCTCATTCAGTGAATTTTGAAAACATGAAACATGACCTAATGTGTCCTATTTCAAGCAAGTTGACCAGTGGACATGTGTATGCTCAATTTAGAATGATACATATATTGATTATTTCTCACTTTGACTCCTGTAAGACCACGGAAAAAAAAATTGTCCAATTCAAAATGCTTTTTTACACCCCATTATTGTCTTATGTCATATTGATTTATTTAAGGCTGCATGACTACTTGAAATTAAAATGCTATATGAAATCACCTCTAAATATAATTCTTACAATCCGTGGCTATTGGGAGAAAAATCTTATCATGCAAATAAACTCAACTTTTATTTTCAGAACTTCACTTCTTCTTCCAAGTGTATTTTGTATGTAGAACCTACCTCTTGGAAATGGACAACTGACTCAAATAATAAGGCCACAAGACATAAACATAACTCACTCTTCTACTTCTTTTGGAAACTGACAGATCACTGTCAATTTATCGCTAAATACGTGTTTGCGGCCATTGATGTCATAGGTGATTTTTTTGCCTGTAAGCAACACGTGTCACTGGAGGACATCACTTGAGGGGGCAGGCTGTATGTAACTACATTTTGTGTCAGAAGTACACTGGCAATTATTTTGAGAGTAAAAGTAACAAACTAAATACAAATGATCAATATGATCTTCAAGTATTTGACGACAGCTGATGACTAATTGTCAATCTTCCCCATCAGCATCATCTAAATTCTACCTCTGCACCATCAGAACTGTTTCGGTGTATGGGTGTAATGAGTTACCGTGTTAACTGACGACTTGTGCCCAACTGTGCTGATAGATGTCGTAGTCAAAGCACTGGAAAAAGCAGAGGGTGTACCCTTCAGTGCTTCACTTTATTAATCATTGTATCAAAGGATACTTCATCAGTTTATTTATGGGAAAATACAACTGGGGGAATGAAGTTAACAAAAACATATCTACAGAGAAAGTCAACCATGGCGTCAGCTCCAAGTCACCAGTGTACACAAGTGGACAAAATTGTTGGTTCCCTTCTGTTAAAGATAGAAAAATCCACATTGGTCACTGAAATAACTTGAGACAAAAGTAATAATAAATAAAAACTTACTGAAAACTGACTAAAGAAAATCAGATATTGCTTTTGAATTGTGGTTCAACAGAATCATTTAAAAAAACAAACTAATGAAACTGGCCTGGAAAAAAATGATGGTACCCATAACTTATTATTTTGTTGCTCAACCTTTTGAGGCAATCACTGCAATCAGGCGATTTCTGTAACTCTCATTGAGACTTCTGAACCTGTTGACAGGTACTTTGGCCCACTCCTCGTGAGCAAACTACTCCAGCTGTCTTAGGTTTGAAGGTTGTCTCCTCCAGACTGCATGTTTCAGCTCCTTCAACATATGTTCAATGGATTTAGATCAGGGCTCATAGAAGGCCACTTCAGAATAGTCCAATGTTTTGTTCTTAGCCATTCTTGGGTGTTTTAGCTGTGCGTTTTGGGTCATTATCCTGTTGGAGGACCCATGACCTGCAACTGAGACCAAGCTTTCTGACACTGGGCAGCACATTTCGCTCCAGAATGCCTTGATAGTCTTGAGATTTCATTGTACCTGCACAGATTAAAGACTCCCTGTGTCAGATGTAGCACAGCAGCCTCAGAACATAACTGAGGCTCCTCCAAGTTTCACAGTAGGTACAGTGTTCTTTTCTTTGTACGCTTAATTTTTACATCCGTAAACATAGAGCTGATGTGACTTGCCAAAAAACTCCAGTTTTGTCTCATCTGTCCAAAGGACATTCTCCCAGAAGCTTTGTGGCTTGTCAGTATGCATTTTGGCAAATTCCAGTCTTGCTTTTTTATGATTTGCTTTCAACAGTGATGTCCTACATAAAGTTCACTTTGGCTCAAACAGCAACGGATGGTGCGATCTGATATTGATGTACCTTGACCTTGGAGTTCACCTCAAATCTATTTGGAAGTTGTTCTGGGCTCTTTGGTTACCATTCGTATTATCCGGCTCTTCAATTTGTCATCAATTTTCTTCTTGTGGCCATGTCCAGGGAGGTTGGCTACAGTCTCGTGGACCTTAAACTTATCCGAATAATATGTGCAGCTGTAGTCACAGGAACATCAAGCTGCTTGGAGATGGTCTTATAGCCTTTACCTTTAACATGCTTGTCTATAATTTTCTTTCTAATCTCCTGAGACAACTCTCTCCTTAGCTTTCTGTGGTCCATGTTCAGTGTGGTACACACCACGATACCAAACAGCACAGTGACTACTTTTCAGGCTTTAAATAGGCAGACTGACTGATTGCAAGATTGAAGACACCTGTGATGCCAATTACAGGACACACCTTAGTTTAACATGTCCCTGTGGTCAAATCATATTCAATCTTTTCTAGGGGTATATCATTTTTGTCCAGGCCAATTTCATAATTTTGTTTTTTTAAATGATTCTGTTGAACCACAATTCAAGAGCAATGTCTGATTTTCATTAGTTAATTTTTTGTAAATTTTTATTGATTATTACTTTTGTCAGTTTCAAGTTATTTCAGTGACCATTATGAGCTTTTCTTTCTTTAACAGAAGGGTACCAATAATTTTATCCACGTGTGTAGATCAGCAGTGGAATACCAAACTTATTTCCTTGCCTCTAAAGGGGAATTTATTTGTAATCAACCAGATAAACCAAAATGTTTCTGTCATATATTATTCAGAAATTGATGATTGTGGTCTGATGAATTTGTATTTTAATCTCTCTGTTGTAGTTATATCTGCTGCTGTGATCAATCTGTCACATCTGTGTTTGTTCTTGAACTTCCTTTTTAGAGCCTCAAGTACTAACTGTAAACAAATTATATGTTGTTGCTTACAAACTAGAAAATATTTGATCATATTAGATGTGGATATGTACCTAGAGAAAAGTGCTGCTTTAAAGGCTTGATTGTCAAGATCAGACTGAGACTAAACTTTTAAAGCCATCAAACATGATTACATTTTTGTGCTTCCAGACAGCAACCTCCAGGGGTGAAAATGGAGGCCCATGCAGAAGTGCCAAAAGCTGTAGTTCCTAGAATGTCCTCTTGAGGCTGGCTGCAGGAGCCCTGGAAATTTTACGATTGTGTGTGGGAAACAGATGGTTTTTACATCCCAAAAAAACATCTTTACAGCCTGTTTTTTTTGTTTTTTTTTAAAGCTTTGGTCTATACATACATCTTTTTGCTCTTACTGGGGATCAATTCTTTCATATCAAGTCTGTTGTTAGTTTATTCCATTAGTCAGACAGCCTTAAGTTCCACCTCAACACAGTCTCTACCTTGGTGAGTAGGTTAAGCTACAGCAAGCCACTTTGTTTGAGATGGCAGGCAGTATGGCAACACCCAGCAAGGCATCCACAACCTTCCAAAGGCTTTAATAATCCAATGGCTGACACCACATGACTTTGTCCAGTTCTTTTTACAGTCTATGACGGCTTCCTATGCGGGCCACATAGCCTCCTGGTGGGTCGCGAGGGTACTGCAAGCAGGTCACAAGAGGTCAATTTAGTAAATGATGTTAAATTTCCCATGAGTTGGCTCATAGTTGATGGTAGCGCTTTTTACCAGCAAAGATTGCAAAGATTTCACAACATGATTATATCCAACCAAATATCCTGCTTTAAACAAGTATTTGGTAAATTGATTTGGAGTTGGGCTTTATGAGCTCTTTTCAAGTTTTTCTGACTACTCAAAACACTCTTACGCAGCAGGTCACATCTATCCATTCATTCTCACATCCACTCACTGATTGTTCAAAGTTTAAATTTAAGTTGTCCATCAGTATTAGCTAACACATCCTCGGCCTTTCACACCCATTTAAACACCACTGAAGCAGCAGTGGGAGGAACAACTGTCAAGTCCAAGGACACATTGACATCAAACAACCAGAACAGGGCTTGAATCCTTGTCCCTCTGACTGATGGTAGAGTTTACTTAAAAAATGTATAGAGGCTGAGTAAGACTAACAGGCCATTGATTTTGAATTAAAACAGTTTTTTTTTTAATTTAATAAAAAATTCTGCATACATTTTGTCCATCATCACTGTGTTTATAACCTTTCCTTGTGACAATAACTCAAGAGCAGAAAATTAGGCTGTTTGCAAAGGACCATAGTGGACTTCAGCCAAGTGTCAAGAATACTATTTTGCACTTCTCATGCCATTAAACACAAGGGTTTGCTTGTTTCAATGGCACAATTGTACATTTTCAGCCCTAAATGTGCATGTAATGTTTCTACAGAGGGTCAGTTTCATTGCGAGAAACGACATAGGTTCCACTTTGCACTTTGAATCTCCAGACTGCTTCACTGAGGCCGCACATGTAATGTCCCTCCCCGCTGCTGCATACTGTCAGGGAGCTGCATCGAATGGCTGCTCCATCTTCTGAGGGTGGCTGGGCTGCTTATGAGGGGAACATAAACTACCACGCAATATCCCATTGTCTCTGGCCACTTAGTTCCTCTCATTGTTAGAGGTTATTTTGCCCTTATGAGGGGCAGAAGGTTTTCGGTGTCAGTGGTGGGTGATTAATGACTCGCTGTGGCTCCCCTCCTGCTGAAAAGTGCACACTCAGTCTAGACTAAGATTTCCCCAACCTACACTGCCACCATCAAGCTGGAGAAGACATTTACCAGGTTTTAAGACCTTTAAATCACCAAGAAACATTTGTCTGCCTTAAGTTATTTGTTCTTTGGACTAAGAAACAAGTAGAAAATCAAATCAGTCTTAATCTGGTCTGTTTGACCCTTTTCTGTTGTTGTTGCTGGATTATTCAAAATCTCTTGCTGTCAAGCCTTTATCTTAAACTTTGTGATTTGGCTTTCTTTTAAGTTTCTTTCATTTATTCAGTTCTTTCAAGACTTGGCCTCTGCAAAATCATTAAATTCACAGTGCAAAGGGGTGTATGAGGATACCCTTAAAGCCAAATGTATATGTTTAAATCATTTAGAATATTTCATATGCCAGATACAAGAGATGTTTGGCAAACATTTATGGTCCCCAGACAACACAGGGCTAGTTTTTACAGAAACATATCTGCCTTTTATTTGAACAATAAAAAGTTATTAGGTTTGAAAAAAACAGATGCAAATTGAGTCTGTCAGCTCCTCCATTATGTTTAACAGGAGAGCCAACACTTAGCTGGACATATTCTGCATCAGAGATAGAACAGCAAATTCTGTTGTACAGTGCATTTCTTAATACTGAGTAACACGATAGAACACTCTTAGGGGCCGATCACACAATAAAGCCAAAGGTATTCCTTCCACATGGGCTACAAAACAAAACAGGAATAAAATGATGAATATATTTTGTGGCGGGGGATGTTTTATGGGGACACCATGTTTTCCTACCATGCAGGAAACCCACCTTTGTTTCCTGACCTTTACTATCAAATGCTATTCTTGCTTCAAAATCCTTCTGAGTGTGTGAAACAACATGACTCTGCTGGGGCCTATATGACTCAAATTATATCATTTGTCCAATTTGCTATTGTTTCATCCATGTCAGGATAATTTGCTTTGGGTTTCTCTGTAATGTCTTGGGCTTTGTCGGTCCCCATGAGAGACGTGCTGTACAGTGAGTGGCCTAGATAGACTGTTTATCAAGTGCCCCTTGTTCTGTCAGGTTGACTTTCCAACCATGATGCACAGACAGAATGTACAGCTCTATTTCACTGCTTAGTCTCAGGAGGGAGAGAAAAAAAAAAACGTGACCACGGCGGGAATCTGTTTACCTGCAGCATTAATTGGGTCAGAGTTAAAAGTGCAGTGGAGACGGTCTCGCTGAGGATAAAGACAAGGCAGTCATCATTACTCAACACCTACTGCATAATGACAGCTTCATCTCTCCCTCAGCAGCCATCCTGCTCCTAATTAATCTCATCATCACTGCTAACAGTCGGACAGTCAGCAGCTAAACAGACTTAACATATGTTAGCAGCAGAGAAACCATTTCTCTTGCAAAGTGAGGACAAGAACCACCAACATTTTGTTTGCTTGGATCACAATTTTTTCTTTTCTTAATCTTTGCTGCAGCATGGTCACATCCAGATGAATGCCGAAGACACAGTTATTTACTCTGACATTAAAACAAGAAGACAGACTGCTTTAACTTTCTACAATATTAAACAAAGTATGTGGCTAATTCACAGTCGTATTACTCTTGACATGAACTGAACTGGTAGCCCATGTTTTGCCTTCAAAAGAAATTTTATATATCAACCTGGCACAAGTGGTAAAGGAGATGTCATTAAAAGGTGACCTTTTTAAGTTTCTGGGCATAATCATTGATAGTTGTTCAGTCTTCAATAACTCTTGCATGCTATTTCCCACTCTCATTCTCCCCACTTTTTAACGCTAACTCATCACAAAAATAAAGGCACAAAAGCCCCTAAAATATTTAAATATGAAAATAAGAACTTCAATAAAAGTCATATAAACAAAACATAAATACAAGGTTTGCTGGTAGCTCCATTGTTATGTCTACACGCCCTGTGTATGGGGACTGGTTTCCTTCAGATGGGGACTGGTTTCCTTCAGGTTAAAGCAAGCACCAGTATGACACCATTCAGAATAATCTGCATTGTATGTGTGTGCTTGATCCACAAAGGAATCAGACACCCTCATCATGTAAACACTGTGGACCTTAGCATCCACCTGGCTTTAAGTGTCTAATACCTCTTTCCCACTGGCCAAAAACCCTGTTTAAACACGGTAACAATCGGCTCCTGTAGGCAGTGGGAAAGGGTCTAATCGGCATTTAGACCCAGGTCAACTGACCCTGCATCATCAGCTCTCAAATATCGTTCAGTCTGCACTGAGTTTGTACATTTTTAAAGAGGGACAAAAGTACAAAGTATGGAAAACAGTTGACCACCGTGTCCATGGCTTCCATGCTCCTTTCCATTGTTTACCTGGCTGTGTTTCGTTGCGCTGATGATGTCATCAATGTGATGGCATTAGCTTGACGCACCAGAGGAAAAAACACAGCCACGCAGCTCTTCTGCTGGCAATTAGACCCGGGTCTGCTGGAAGTGGGAAAGGAGTCACTTGCCGATTGTAAGCCGGTTAACCCGCTAATTTCAGTGGGAAAGGGGTATTAGTGTGCAGGGTAGATGTTATATTTTCCATCTGATGCACGTTTTAATAACAAATGAACATGTTCTCCCATCATGCTAAATTCAAATGAAGTTTTTAATGAAATAGAGGGCTTAAGGTCAGCATGATTGTTTGTTTCAGACTTGTTCTTTATTCCTTTACACCAAGAAACAAGCAGAAATACACACATATTTAAAGGCTTTCATGCAAAAAAAGCATTATAACATTAATCCTCTTTCATAAATAAGTGACATCCTTGCACATGCTCACTGATATTAAATATCTTTCAACTATCTTTTACACAAACAAAGGACTGCAGCAAGAAAATTTAAAATACATTTCGACAGCCTATCTGTAATGGAAGCCAAGTAACATTTGATAAACCTGAAAGATCCTGCCAGTTTTATCAAAGCACTTTATTAATTAATGATGCCAGGGTTTATGCACAGTAATAATATGCAGGAGTGTCCACTGTATCTTTAAATAGTTTCTGATGTTGTCAGAATGTTTCAATAAAATTAAACTTTAAACTAAGCATCTACATATTTCATACTTTACAGTGTCCTGTCCATGGCCTGTGTGTTTACTAGCACAGTAAAATGAGTGGAACAGAAAGAACTGGCTTGATTTTCCACCAAAGATTAAAAGCTGCACTGCAAACAACGAAACGTTAGATGCAAAGCACATTTTACCTTGGCACTGACTGAGAGACTCTCTGATTTGATTGATTAATTTTGCGCCCCTCACATGCCTATGTATAATCAAGGTACATAATTTAACCTCTAAGCAGCAATACTTAGCTCTGCATAAAGATTGCATGTTGTATCAAAACAGGCGCACATGCCCTAAACCACTATATAGCACACAGTTTTAAACAATGCACTCCACACTGTCAAAATAAGACCCTTTGTGTCAATCTGCTGGAACGGTGTTGGGGGACAAGGGCTTCTGCAAGGGTGAATATTTTGCCATTAACAAAATCTGCCTCAAACAATTGGTATTCTTAAAGCCTTTACACACCAAAGGTGATCTGAATACATGGTAAGAAACTGAAAATATTTCTGAGGTGATTTTTTTGATGTGCCTTCCTATTCAACTTGAATGTGATGCAATTTTATGGATAAATGATGTGTAGTCATTTCAATGACACAGAAACTGAGTAAGAACATGCCATTTTTGAAACGAGAGTTTCACTGTGTAATTCAACTGAACTAATTCAACTGAATCTGTAACACAGCCACTTCACGACCAACACTTCACTACTGCAAAAGCCTGAATAAACGTCATCATCATACCGCAGCTGCAACGCTATCCTCCCCTTTTTTATGAATGGTCAGAATGTAATGTCATTTCTGTCAAGGCGATTTTAGACCCCTTTTTATGAGGGCTTAAGCACCCCAAACTTCATCTTAGCCCTTCTAAAGCATTAATAACATATGACCAGAGCCCCACTGAATTTTTTTAAAATGATGAAAAAAAAAAATCATGAAGGTATTTGATATTTTTTCAAGAAAATTGCTTGATTTCTGGATCTGGATGCTAATTATTTGCCAATATACAAAGAAAAAACTAGTTTCTTTCTTAATAAATGGCAGAAAACCTAGAAGTTGGCAATGCAAAAGCCGGGATGTTTTCGTTGAGAAGTTGTGTTTCAAGGCAGCCTGACTGAACAGAAATGTAAAGAAAAGTTCTTTGTATCACTTGTGTTAGACCAAGGGGCATTGACTGCATTTGTACAAGGGCCAATTTTTTTTTCTTAATGCTATGGGGGGCAGTTTTTGAAATAAAATGAATCATATAAATATTTTGGTTTGATAAACATATTATCACAAGCTTTTTTTGTTTTACTTTTTATACATGTCTTTGCCTTTAAAAGTGAGTCCCCATCAACCATACTCCGCACCAAATTCAGCTCCAACAGACTCTTCCTGATGAAGTGTTCATTAAAAATGTCTGAGGGCTGGATTCTCTATTATTTCGTTCAAACATGAAAACATTACTGATAAATTTGTTTCAATTCCTATATTTTGTGGGCTGCATTAACTGTTGTGGGGATTTGATAACATAAAATACCCTTGAAACCCCCCAACAGATTTTGATTCAGGTTACTCTTTTTTTACTTATGGGTAAATTTGTTATGCAGCCAGAGAGACAGAGACATCGATCACAGAACACAAATCACAAAACATATGTAGCAGGGAGTAACATAACAAGTGGGAAATTGAAATATATTAACCCTGCTCAAATTCCATAAATTATGATTAAAAAATGTAAAAATAACAAATTTATAAAATGAAAAAGCGCTCAAAATTCCAAAAATCAGGGGGGAAGAAAGGACAATTTCTTTAGCCCTCAAACTGTCTGAATTTGTTAACATATTGAGGGCTGAATGGAAAGCTGTAGAGGGCCTGATGTGGCTCCGGGCTGCCTGTTGATTATCACTGCTTTAGACTACGTTATTATTATGCAAAATCCTGCTTAATCTATGCTGCATTACTATTAAATGATGCACTGAAATTAATTTAATGATGAAAACATCTGTACCAGTAAGTAAGAGGGAAAAAAAACATTCCACAAAATTTGTAATGGTATAAAATTCACGATATTAGCATTAGTGTTATTATTTAAAGTTTCCCATAGTTATATATTTTCTTTTTCATTAAGTGGGTGTTTTGAGAGAATTGATCAGTTACAGGGAAGTTTGTTTTTGTTTCATAATTTATCTAAGAGCTGATACCCGCTAACACTCAGACCCTGAAATTGCCCCTGATTTTAGTTATACAATTTTATGTGATGCACCATTTGTGAAGTTTATACTGTTTAAGTTTTTTGTACCCTTTTATTAACTAAGAATTGTTTGTTTTTAGATCTAACTGCTCAGAGAGCACAAGGGAAAATTAGCCTTGAAGCTATAGACAGTTGTGTTGTAGATGGCCCCTGTCGAATAAAGTAATTAAATAAATACATGACGAATAAATTGATTTATTCTTCTGAGTCTATGCTCTCGTAAATGTGTGTTCACAACCAGCCTGAGTAAATCATAATTCAATGGCTGCAGAGTTTGTCCTAAAGCCTCACACTCACTGTCAAATTTTGACAACTGGCAGCAGCACACTCATTAATCAACCGGTGATCTCGACCATTTTCGGCTTCCTGGGTTCACCACACAGAGACCACCAAACAGTGTACTCCTTGACAGGTCCTTCTGCCACCTCCACATCTCATGATCTTCCTCGTCTACAAGAGGTGGTGATCAGTACTCCATGCCGTTAATAATGTCTTGGTGCTGAAATATCATCCTCAGCAGGCACTGTGTCATGCTTCCCCAATTAATTGCTTGCTCTCCAAATGTATCCTTGCACATTATCTTGTTCTATCTTTTGATTGCATGTGCTTAATCCTTATCATAATTGGAGTTGCACACTGCCACTGGGCCAGTCATGTCTCATACCAAATTAGGCTTAAAATTGTTTACTTGAGTTTGGATGCTACTGATTTTTGATATAAATTTAATATTTCAGAAACCAATTATCCATCTACATAAAAGATTAAAAATGAATCAGAAATAAAGGAGATGTTTTCCCATTTATTGTGGATATGTGTTATTCTGTTTTGGACAGAAGTAGATATGTCAACAGTCCAAACAATCAAGACTATTATTTATTTGTTCATGGTAGTGTTTCAACAATTTCAAGGGCAAACAAATCACTCCACAAAACGATCACTTCAGCGAAGCTCGGCTCCTCTGGAAGTGTCTTTATCTCGGCAGAGTACAAAAAGAAATAATGATGATAACTATGAAGTGGTTAATAGAGCAGCACCTTCATGGATGTGCAGTATGAGGTGTTGTTTTCACACGTTCAACTGTTAACTCACTGTAAAAGGCAGCGAAAAGTAGAGACAGCTGAAAGAGTCATTAGCAAAGCTCAAAGGTGATGCATTGATTTAATCAGTATACTTGTTCCATGTGCTAACAGCTGGCTGTGAGTTCACCTGACTTTAATGTCTCAAAGGTAAATGTTAAATCAGAGGGCAGATCAAACACACTAAGCAGACAATATCCCTTAAAATTATTTAGAATCACTTTTTAGTATTTTTTCTCTGCAAGGCTTACAAGACAGCAGAAGTACTTAAGTGAGTTTAGAATGGCTTGGATGCTATTTGTGGTTGTGTGATTGCAAAAATCTTATGGGCAAAGGATGAACATCAGACCCAGTGACCAAGGCCCTTGATCTTGTGCTTGCAAAATTGTATCTATCATAGCCGAGTCAGAGAGGTTTATATATTTGTACAAGTTTGACACAAATCCCTCAAAGAGTTCTCAAAATATCATTTCATGTGTAATGTATGATCAAGGCCTGAGGACATTTTACTTTGTCCATCCTAAAGCTAATTAATTAAAATGCAAAACTCCAATGAAAACCCTCAAAGCATTTTCAGACATTGCGTGCATACTATATCGTCAGAAAGCCTGATCAGTCACCTTTACAACGAGGTACAACTTGTAAGGATTGTGCAATTGTGGAATGAGCAACACAGCTAAACGTGTGGGTAGCCGCCAAAAAATATGCCCAAATCCTCTGTGACTGGAAGCTGGTGTTCCAGTATGCAGAGTGGCAACATTATTTGGTGTCATCCATTGGAACTATATCCAGACTTAGGACCAACTTCTGTGAGACTGGTAAAGTCAAAAGCAAACCATGAAGTGGGTGTCCCAGGAAGACAACACCCCAAGGAGACCGGTTCCCCTTGCTTTGCTGAGGAATAGCAGGCTTAAATCCAGGGGAAGAGGAGATTTACAAGTAGTGCCTTATTGTACAGGTGACTGATCAGGCTTTCCAACAATAGAAAATACAATACCAATTGGTATTACTAAGGATGAAAATTAATTGATTGAATTTATGGGCCTGGTCTACTAAGATCCAAAATAACGAGTGCTAAATTGCATGTGCAAACAAAAAAATTGCACGTACTATTAGTGGGCGTGTTGCGGGTGATCTACTATGACTGCGCACGCAATTCATAACAGGCGCAAAAGTGGCGCGGACCGCCCTCTTTAAAGGAGGATTGTGAGTGTGCCATCAGCTCTCACCATGGAGAGTTTGGGAGAGCAGAGTGGCCGTAAATGAAAAAACAAGTTTGAAGCCATGGAGTTAAGAGGCAAATAAACACACTTGCAGTAATCTTTTGTTGCTGTCTTTCATTTTGACGGACAAGGTTGTCACTTTTCCCTCATGCCATATTTTGATCTGTCATTTTTAATTTTCCTTTTCTGATTACAATTAAACATAATCTAAATGACAGCATTCACATAGTTACACAGCTTCATCATCAATAACCTCTCATGTGAAGAGCAGTCTTGCAGTTACGCACACACAGACAGCACGGGTACTCTTGCCTTTTACGCACTGACAGCGAATTGCTCCACGCACTGACAGGTCCTAAACTCACTGTCAGTGAGAGTGTGATGCAGTCAGCTCTGAGTGACAAACGGAGTGATTGAGGTTATGAAAGGATATTTTACAAAGGTTAAATGACCTCCTTTAGGATGTAGAGCGCAAAAGAGAGAGGGTTTACTTTACACATGTGTGCATGAGTATGAAGCCACCCTGGATGGTCCCTCTTTTTCCAGTCCATCATGATGACAGACAGCCTCAAATCTTTCCATCATTCGTCAAAAAATTCAGTCAATGATGGAAAATATTTGCAATGTGAAGCCTGTTTCTCGTCACAATGACTGCAGCCCTCTATGCGTAACGCTGTGCTTTTTTTTGCACCTGCCTTTCAAAAGTACTAAATTTAGATGCAAAAACACCGCACGCAATCAGTTGCAGGTTTGATAAATCACATTCCAGGTGCTAAATGATCACATTTACATCTCCTCCTCCCAGTATTTTGCGCGTTCTGATAATCTGCATGTATTCTGCATATTCATTAAGTCAAACACTTTAAATGGATTGCGTGTGCTATTTTGCTCATTGGACAGACACAATCCTCAGTGCACCCTGTTAGAAGATCAGCTTTGCGAGCGCTATCAAGTTTGTACGGATTTTTATACACCCAAACCTTTAGTAGATCAGGCCCTCTGTGTCTTAACTTGAATCCAGGTAAACCCCCATCCCTACTGTATTTGGCACCAGAGCTGTGTTTCTTGTTCATATGCATAAAATTGAATAAAGTTGATCTCTTAATAAACATCAATTGTGAATATGTGATTCAAGACTTATTATTAGTTTTTGTTCTAAGTAAGTTTGGCCATGACAAGAAGTACAACTGATTAAAATATACACTCAAAACTCCTCTGGGGATTTTCACTTTGGCACAAGAAAAGAAGCTCAAGAACAGCAGTTAAGTCAAGTGAGCAGTTAAAACAAAGTCAAAGACAAAAAAGCTTGTAACGAAATTTAAGTTTTCACTCCTCTGCTGGTTTAGAGGGCCAGGTTTAACTCTTGTTTTTCAAATGCATCCTCGTGGCTTCAGTGACCTTGTGACATGGTATGAATCAATTATGGTGCATCTAGTGAACCTTCTCACTGATCTCAATTAAAGTTATTATAAAGCAGCGAATTAAAAGAGGGTTTGTGCTGTGAGTCCAGCTGTTGGTCCAGTCTCAAAGAGTATTGCAGGTTCTTGAGGAAGGTATTTCTTATCCTCTGTGGTCTCTATGGAGGCATATTGGCAGACGCTGTTTGCTCTGTTAATTAAATTTCCTCTTTGCAGCAAATGAGGTCATATTCCTCCATCGGTGTAATGTCTCTCTCATGTACAACAAAAGGGAATGCGCAGAGTCCAGGAATCTTTACTGAAACAATCAAGGACATCTCTTTTTTTGTCTGTGGATCTATATTTTTGAGGAGCATCGCCATGGCAAAATTTGATGCTACTGCTTGTGGTTTTATTGCTTCAATTTTACAGACAGTTGGGATTAATGTCAGTGTCTATAGCTTCCAGGAAAAAATGGGCAATAATGTAGGAGCCACTTCCATTATTCTGAGGCTACACAGGATGAAATCATTTGTTCTTAACCCAGCCTGCAATATTGTTAGGATTGTAACGGTGTGTCATTCAAAATGTCGTTCATCATGATGCATGTCATATTGACTTACTTAGAGATGATCTCCAGGGCGGCGGTTTGTGCCACAATCATTTCTCTGAGCCATAAATAAGTACATGTTTTATGCTATTAACCTTTTTTTTCATAAAAGTGTGATTCTAAAAGACATATGTGTTTTATAAACCAGGAAAACGTAGCAGGTGTGTACTCTGAAGTGTATTTACAGACAGCAAGGTTAAAAGAGGACAACTCTGAGTGTCTAAGTTGTTTACCCCAGTGTGTGCCATTATAACTAGAGAAAAAAGACTTATAAATGGTAAAAAATGTTATTCCTTAATAGGACATACTCATTGAATGAGTAAGGAGGCAAAGATAAGTTAAGTGAAGTGGCCATCCAATTAAAAAGCCAGCAAAATTTCCATTTTGATATCAGTTTTCTTCATTTAGCCATTTCTCTTTTGTTAGAAAACACTCAAGCTGAACGAAAATCAAAAGGTTTTATTTACCTGTTCTCTGACATTCATACAAATTCATTCTATTATGCAGATATGTGAAAGCCATTTTGTTAAAAGCCATTCTGTTCAAGTCTGTCTGTATTAATTACTTTAGAATTCAGCATGACCAAAACTGTTTAAAGGTTACTGAAAGCTTAGAGGTCCAATTTACAACAGTTGGAAGCAAAACTATTGCATTTAATATCGTTCTGATTAGATGTATTTTACCAATTTAAGTTTTGACTGGTTTATTAAATTGATTTAAAAAGTTGGATTAATGGGAAAATCTATCTTGTCTGTTATCCTAGTTTAGCTGAGCAACAATAAGTAATTGGGCATCTATATTTGTCCCTCTTTATTAACTTTGGTCTTACCACTCATTGTACAGAAAAGGCACAGTGACACAGCAATGTGTCCCTAAACGTTTGAATTATTGATATTTCTTTTTAATAACACAAGACATATCTTATAATACTATCTTGAAAAGATCTGTTTTCTCACCTGTGAATTGGACTAATAAGAAAGTTATAATTTTAACCATGCTTGTTTGATACTGCAATACACTGACTTGATCAGGTCACCAAGTCTTTCAAAGAAGAGATGAAACTGTGAAATAAAAGTTGGGATCTAAGTGGTGAAGACCTTGAAGTGAGTCGGCCGTTAGCTGCACCATTACTTTCACCAATTATGTTTATGCTTCAAAGATTAAAAAAGAATCAGTTACTATGGTGGCTCTGAGGGACAAATAGGAGGACGAAAATTTAAACATAGTAAAAAAAAACAAAAAGAAAAACGAATTTAAAACCACAATGACAAATGTAAAATACAACATATAACAATAAAACCACAACGACAAAGAAGGAAAACAAAATGCCTACACAACAAAAGTAAAACAACAATAACAAATTAAAACAACACAATAACACATTAAACAACAACAAATCAAAAACAAAAGAGTCAATACAAAATCCAAAAATTAATAATCCAAACAAAAACAATTAAAATATGTGCGCTCAGTAAAAAAATTAAAAAAAAATAAAAACACAATAACAAATCATAGACCACAGTGACACATATTGGAAAAAACAACAACAAATCAAGAGCAACAAACAAGTGCAGCAGGTCAAAATATATATATAAAACACAATAACAAACAAAAACAAGAGCCAAATAATTAATAAAACAACCACACCAATGAAACAAAAAACAAAATTCAATGACATAAAAAACATTACTCCATATTAAAACCACAATAACAAATTAAAAACAATGACACATTAACAACAACAAAATAGCAAAAAATAGTGAGACATCAAAGACAAACCACAAATAAAAAAACTCAATGCCAAAACAAATAAAAACACATCAATTCACAATATCAAAACAAAAACACAAAAACAAACAGAAAGCACTGTTACACAAAAAACAAAAAGAAGTCCTTTGATACAACAACAAAAAAAGACAAAAAAAGATAAAAACTGAGCAGGTAAAGGATGACAGAAAAGAAAAACTGGCAACAAATTAAGTAACAATAGCAACTGCAAAAAGCATAAAAAACATGAAAAAAAAAAACCCACAACAGACACAATACACTGCACAACATGTAAAAAAAACATGACAAAAACATTGTCTGTTAGTGTTTTTATCTCTTTGGTGATTGTGGTTTTTGATATGCTGTGTTCTTTTTCCTTTTTTTCTTTCTTTTGGTCTTTGATGTTTTCTTTATTAAAATGTTTTATCGTTTTTGTATTTAGTATTGTGTTCAATTCTTTTAGTTTGTTTTTTTAACTTTCTGTTGTATTTTCTAAATATAACATAATTATGTTGCCTTTTTCTCATTAGATTTCTAAATTTCTTGCTGTGTTTTTCAAAATTGTTGTGGCATTTTACTCTTCGGTACCACTGTTTAATGCATCAAGTCTTTTTATGCACCCAATGTAAGCATCATAATCTTTTTTTTTTTTTTTTTTTTTTTTTTCAAAGTTTATTTTAAGCAATGAACCCACTGACAACTAAAACGGGATTTTTAAAAAATCTTTTTGAACAGTGCAAAGATAACTTCTGAGTCGGCCTCCAAAATCTCGTCATCATTGCCCTTCACTCTAGGTTAAGAGATATCATCTCCCATCACTACAGTGTTCAAAGGAAGTAACACAATGTCCCCCTCAGCCTCAGTGATTTAGAGGAACAGGCAGCACCAACAGCAATGGCAGCAGAGTTCATTAATATGCATTTACATAACAATGCTCCCACTGGAGACCCCTCATGCATATGTGACTGGTTTAAAGCAACCAGCACCATGAACTGACAAAGGGCCCGACATGAGCCAAAGCAAATAATAAAGACAGGGATTTGGCAAGACAATGTCCATTTAGAGTCTGAGGACAAAAGCAAGACAGGCCCTTTTAAGACAATACTGACATCATCAACCTCACTTCCATCTGCTTTTCACAATTTACACTGATGATGTCTCAAAAATGAGACAAAAGAAAAAAAAAAATATTTAGCAGTACAAATTAACTAAAAAAAAAAAAAAAAAATACTGGTAATAATGACAACTTCACTTGAGATGAAAAGGGTTAAAATGTTAAACTGAGGAAAAATGTACATGTTTGTAGCATAATTGTTCTGAATTTAGACATTTAAGTTGATGACTTTCTTTCTCACTGACTATTATAACTTGGATGTTTGCATTAGAATATTTAAGCACAAAAACTGTCAAGTTAAGATCTTAGAATTACCCAATGATCACATAAATGTAATTTTCCAGTCAAAAAAACATCCTGCATCCTTATGTGCATGTGAAAGTATGACAAAAAGTCATATTTAGGTCTTAAGGTATGGCGGCTCTGGGACTCAGGCATTTAGTCTTTGTTACAGTTATTTTTTTTCATTAAGCTGACAATAAAAATACTTCCCTAATTGAAATAATAGATAGTATCAGGGAAAAAGCCAGTCCAAGTGGAGCTGGGTGAAAGGTGGGGATAATGTGAAGGCCCCACAGCTTTGGAGGAACCATAAAAACCGTAGTATGGTGTATGAATTAATTAAGCAGGGCCCAGAGCAATATTCTTTTAAGAATCCCTGAATTTGGCCCTGCATAAAGTATTTCTCTTAAATGAATAGAGGAAATAGATGTCTCGTTGTAAAACAACTTAAGTTATGGTTTTGCGTTCTTACAACAATGATTTCTGAACAAAGGACTTTTGATGTGAACTTAAACAACACCTCATTCATTATACAGTTATGTTTGAAATACACTATAATGATTTTAAAGATAATTGCTGAGATGATGGAGCAGTGAAGTGTTGTTGTGTTTAAGGCCAAACTGCCTGTTAGTCTTTCGGAAAATATAACAAGACGCAAATTGTACTGTAGCATTGCACCATTGCATTTCTGCAAGGCCTGCACAAGTGCAAGGAATAAGTTATAATAAGCACAATTAACAAACTACATTAGCAAAATACATCTTTGTCAATTCAGACTTAGGCCCTGTCCAGACAAAGACAAAAATACTTTTGTTTTCTCTGTAAAGACGACATTGTTTCAAGAAATGTGTCTGTCCACGTGGAAATACTGAAAACACTGTAGTATATGTGTCAGTCCTGTAAGTGGCGCTGTAACGCTGCTGCAGACTTCCACCGAAACCAGAGAAGAAGACATGGAGCATGCACATACATCATGAGACATGTATACAAATTATAGAGAATGCTGTTCTCTATGTCTCCTTGTTGCTCATGGTGGTCATAGAGCAGCAGAAGATTCTGCGGTAAAAGCTATAACAAGCTCAGTAGCTTCTCTAACATGAACACAACACTGTAATCCACCATTGTTTCTGTAATTGTAAGGGTTTGTGCATGCAGTTTAAGGGAGAGTTGGGGCTATGACATCATTGTATCTGAAAATATCCATATTCATTGTACACATGGAAATGCAAGGCTGGCATTTTCAGATTTATCTACTCTGGGGCCTGTTTTCAAAAAAAGGGCATTTTCAGGCACCCAAGTGTTGTATCTGTGTGGACAAAATGTCTAAATGATTAAAAACTTGTGCAGATAAGCATGAATTCATCTCTGTGTGGACAGCCACTTAGTATTTTTGAATTGAAAGAGGTTGTGGTCATAACCATGTTGACATTTACAGCAGAACTTGCCATTATATGTTGGCCCTAACAGCATCAGTTTATAGACTGTCATTAAACCTGTTCTGATGTTGCATTAACACGCATAAACATCTGTTTTAGGCATTCACATATCAAGCTGACTGTGTGTGCTTGCAATGCATCAACAATGAGCATCCAGTGACAAAGTGAAATCAGTATTTACTCTGCGCCTCTCATGTAAAAAACAGCCCATGCATAATTTAACTGAAGAAGAATTAAAACACTTGACATAATGCTTCCTATTGTTGTTCTTTGTGTATTTTTCAAAATGCTCAGACATCACTGAAAATAACAGCTACAACACGTTGACAGAAAACTGAGAAGAGAAAGAGGAACATGAGGAGAGCAAGGGCTTTCTTGACAGCTGTTGTGACTGGACCCAAGCGGAGGCTTCAGCTCACTGGTAGACATCTTTGAGGACTTCTAGGTGAACTGCCACAGATTAGACTATTTTAGCTTCCGTGACATTAGCTCCTACTTTAGCTTTTGGTTTAGATCCTCTGTTTTAGCTTTTGATGAACAAGCATTTGAAAATTTTACTTCTGTTATTTAGCATCTGAAATTCTGTTCCAACCCCCTGTTTTAGTTTCTGGTATGTTAGCCTCTGATATGACCCCTTTTTGATTTTACTCTCTTTTTTAATCCCCACCGAGGTGATGATGTTTTTGCTTACATTTGTAAGTTAATTTTGTGTTGTTTGTTTTCGAACAGGATAACTAAAAAACTACTGAATAATGCTAATAAAAAATGTAATGTTGGTCATGCTACAAGGGTGAACGGATTATTTTTCAGTGGTGATCTGAATTTGTTCACTGCAAAATAGGGCAGTTTTCCACATCTTTGACAATAAAAATGTTTTAAATGTCTTGGCATAGGTTTTTGCTCTCAGTGTTCTTCAAGTTTTGTTTTTCTTTTGTTTTGATGTCTTTGGTACAAGCTTTAGCACTTTCAATTACACAGTTGCTAAAATGTGTTAAATGAGTAGGCCACAATTGTCTGGCATTGTAGTTGATTTTTTTTTTTTTTAACTGTCATCATAGGTGAACCTGAACCTGTTATCGATTCATGTTGCTGCTCCATCCCAATTTTTTGGAAGCAAACAAACAAATCAACAAAATCTTGGAGTGGCAGGCCCTGAATATGTTAAATTTAAGCCATGAACAGGATTTCCTGTTGTATCGCAGGTTTTTGGTGACACTGGGAACACATGGAAGATTAAAGCGGCAGATACGAAGTCTCTATTGAATTTGCATTAACACATTGTGTAAATCTGCTGATGATTGCCTCGCAGAGACCCTGTGGCTGAGCGTTCCAGCCCGGGCTCCTGTACACTGTCCAGATGGCCACTTCAGAATGAGATTGACACAGTGTTTTAAACTGATTTCATGCTAAGTCTCAGGAGAGGCAGACAGACCATCCGCTCTGTGGGGAATCGGGATTACAAAATAGCCAATTAAAAAGGAAAGTGGTGAAATCTTGGCCTGATAAGGTGGAGATTAAATCGGTTATAGTTTATTAGGCAAAATTACTTATTAGCAACTATTCCTCTCCAAACAGATTTCCATTAGCAGCTGAAGTCCTTTTTATCTGCACTCCTTTATCTGATGGCTGCACTCTGTAATTATGAATCCTCCAAATAGCAATTATGACACCAATTGGACAGCATTTCTTCATACATTTCATTTATTCTCCATTATGGCTTTGAAATACCAGACATCTTAAAATTCTCCTTGGATATGAGCTGCCTTGCCTGACCTCACATCTACACACAAAACATCACTCTAATCACAGTGAAACTAAAAGAATCCTGTTTAATTTGATGCCATTGAACCTTAAAGGAAAAACCATGTCAGTTTTCTGTCCTTTTTTCCCAGCATCCATCATGTGCCCACCCGTGCCACGTGTAATTACTGCTGGAGAATGGCTGAGCAGATGCGAGGGCTGTGGGTGATATGGAGTCGAAAGACTCCAGCGGGCCCTGGCGTCCCTGGATAACTGTAGCTCGCTCTGCTTCAGAGGCATCTGCGCAGCACCTGTGGACAGAGCGGCACCCCACCTGCTACCAAACATCAGCTGTCTGTCTATTTTTCCAACCAAAGCCTCAGGCCTCCCCCACTTCAGCCTCTTCCCCCTCCTCCCCAGGTTGGCCAGGTTCATGAGAAAGCCCCATTTAAGCTTTTCTCACCTTCCGCCTTACTTCCTGAACGTTACAGAGCTCCGAGGGTTGATCGTCTTACCTGGGACATCCTCTGACCTGGACCCTGCCTCCTTAAACATTGTCAATCTCACACCATACCACAGAGCTTGGCAGCTATTGGCCTCCTGCAAAAACACACAGGCAGTTTATTATACTTTCCCTGTTCGCCTTAACCAAACACTGAGCTCATATCTGAAGGCTGCTGCTGGATCCCTTCATTCTCCTCAAAGGGCCGGGGAATAGTCGCTGAATCAGATTGATATAGATTGAATTCTTACCCTGCCTACTGTGAGCAACCATTTGTATTCATGAAATCAAAGTATTTACCTCTGAGATGAGCATCTACAATGTATCAGGACATACACTAAGAGCTGAAGTGTTGATAACATGCCCCAATAATACCTGATCGCATTTCCATCTCACCTTTCATCTGTGGATCCTAAAGCCCTCGACTTTGTGTGGAGATAACCAATCCTCTGCCAGTACAATGCGCTCTGGGGAGTAATTACAGATGGAGATGAGCACTCATTAATTTTTTTGAAAATTACACCAACATGGTGCTGACAGGGAATTTAATACCTGGAAATGGTATGGCATATATTTTTAGCTGCCTTTAATGGTCTCTTCCAGTACACTAAAGAGTTTTATTTTGAAATTTCCCCATTCAAACATGCTCTAAATTTGCTCCAGCACTGGTGAACATTCTTCAGTTCTTTTTATTTGCCATAAATTGATGAATTTTTAAGAAAATGAATATCTTATTTTTCACTGACCTTGAGAGTGTTAGAGGTTAGTGATATTGGTGGTTCTATTTTTAAATTCTCAGACATTTAATAGAAACAGCAACATTTTTCAAATACTTCATGTATTCAAATCAAACACACGGTGTTAGCATCACCAATATGGCGCTAAACTGAATTTTATACATTTAAAGGTACATAACTTTTTCCAACCTTGAATTCATAATGCATCACATTTTGTCAGGATTTCTTTCAGCATTCAATCTTATGTCAATTTAGATAAACATTTGTTAATTCTTACTATTTGAAACAAAATGTTAAAACAAACATTTGTTTTTTCTTACTATTTGAAACAAAATGTTAAAACAAAAATTTGTGACTGAAGATCTTACTCCCAACATTTTCTGTGATTAAGGTTAGTAATAATGCCCCTCCCCTTTTGAGACTTGTTCAATTTCAAGTAATAGTCACTACAAAAACATCCAAATATTGTGCAAAATTCTTGAAATCGCAATAATGTTGACAAACAATAATAACATCAGAGCCCTAAGGCTCCCATGTTTGGTAAATTTCTTTGCTTTCAATGTTGTTAGACGGGGTTTGTGGAGCATAGAAAAAGACGCTTCTTACTAAACTCTCTGTTGGCTGAGAAATGAACAATCCTCTTTAAAGAAAATGCCCCTTGAGAAGCTCTGTTTTTATACTTTCTGGGCTTTATGATGTAATAGCAACACAGCTTCCTACATATGTGTTTTCTGCTAATCACATGCGGACACCATGACTGTTTTAAAAAGCAACCCCCAGCCCCCTCCCATCAGTCATTGTTTGGGCAGCCAGTCAGCACAGAGGTCATTACTATAACATCCTGGCCCCCTCAGATTCAAGCATTTCCAAAGGGGAGGGAAAAAGAGCTGCATCTGATCATCTACAGAGATGAAATTTACCATTTTTTACTCAGCTTAATTCAAATCCTTGCCTTGATGACTGCTTGAGTATCTTCACAATCACTGTTGTTAACAAAGCCTTCTAGTTTTCACAAACCCTTGATCCACCTGAACTCTCAGTCTGTCTGTGATGCTCTTTTGGAGCTCCTGCCACTTTAAGACTCCCTCCCCTAGACTGCTCTGAATGGTTAACCAGTCTTCTCTGGCAACTGGTCATTTCAGCCCTGCTCAGTGCCATGTTGTCAATGACTCTGCATTCATTTCTCTGCAGTGGGCATGCCAGTCTAAGCCAATGGGCTTAAACTGCAGATGCAACAATGGTAGGATGACTCACTGATAGATTTACATGGGGAGGCAGAGGAATTAGGCATTTTAGGAAGCTACTGGCACAGTAAAAAAGGGATAAGGAGAAGTCTCAGTGCTGCTGACTTTTTGGGCTCTAATTTCGTAGACCAGGCGCAGGCAGGGCGCACCTGCCCTGCGCCGCTCCTGCACTGCGCCAACGGGGTGTGTCCAGGGCATTTTGCAAGTTTCATGCACGGCGCAGTCTGGTGCAGGCAGTCGCACACACGCCTCCGTCCCTCCTACCGGCACAAGTAGCAGAGAGGGAGGAGAGGAGGCGTGAGTGGGTTTAACACAGCCCAGTGAAATCTTCACCAATCAAATGAACGCCTCTCCTCACCTTTAAATGCGGCGCGGGCGAGGCGCAGTGACGAATTTCACCTCGGTGGCAAAGATGGTCAGAGCCGCTGTCACTTTTGCAGCAACTGGGAGAGTGCAGGGGCCACTGGGCCGCGCATTGAAGGCCACGATGCGCGTCACCGTGTGGACCACCTCGTGGGACAGATGTAATCTGTTCCTTTGCTATAAAGAGGAGTACAAAATTAAGTGAAAATTACATTTAAACACAGCAGCAGGCTAATCCCTTCATCATTCTTGTGATCCACCTGCATTCCTGGTCTGTCATCGCCAAATAGCAGCGCCTTAGGTGAAAATATATCTCCTCCTCATCCTCCTTGCAATGATGTACTCCATCTTTTTAGATCACGTTACGAATAAAGATTAAAACAGAGAAATATGGGCAATCACAGGTAAATCCTTAAGACAACGAGTGACTGACATTTATTCAGTGAGCGTCTCTCTCATTTTTCTTTTCTTTTGAATTTCATGATATGAGAGAAGCCGGATACTCCGTATCGGATGATGTGGCTGTTTGTGGTTGGCTTGAGAGATATGAACTCGTTAGTTATGACAAACGTCTCTGATCTGACATCAGATGTGACGGGACAATTAATATAGATACAAATGTATGTGCTGGTTCAGACGGTTACATTAAATAGTGGTTGCTGTGATTGTTTATTGCATTGAAATGTGCCTGACACTGTGGATCAGTGTGAGGTTTTGGTGACGTGTGCGCACTGTGCGCCTGTCAGCCAAATTACCACTGCCCCAGGTGCGCCTCCCCTGCGCCGAGAATAGACCAGGTTGGAGCTGCTTTCAGCGCACCTTCCACGCGTTTTTTTGGCATGAAGTTGTCACTGCGCCAAGCTGAATCCGTCGACACCTCCCCCTGGTGCGCCGTCACCCCCATCCCAGCACAGCAGGTCTACCAAATTGCCAAATTGACTGCGCACGGTGGTGCGCTGGACAAAATTACCACTGCGCAGGGTGTGCCAGGCTGCGCCACCCTGCGCCACCCTGAGTTGCGCCAGGAAATTAGAGCCCTTTGTCTTGTACATATGGGAACTCTATCATGCTGAGGAGACATTTAAAAAATACTCAGGGGTGTGAAAAACTTTGGATTCAGTGCAGGTTAGCTTCATTTAATGGTGTCTTTACATATGTCAGTCTTACTTTGTGATTACCCTGACTGAAAATGCCTGAATGTTATGTATATATATCTCTATCTATCTATCTATCTATATCTTCAAAATTATATATATATATATATATATATATATATATATATATATATATATATATATATATATATATATACACATATATACACACATATATAATTTATATATATACATATATAATATGTATGTATATATGTGTGTGTGTACATATATATATATATATATATATATATATGTTCAATGTTAGTTTGTAAATGGACAAGTAAACATGACGTTGCCAAATACCACAGCACTTTCATAGCCTGATCTTATTTACAATGCCTGTTCCCAGATAGACCTTAAAGCACATTAAATTGGACAGCAAATCGAAAATAAGAAATAAAAATTAAAAAATGAAATAAAAAAAACTCAACAACATTAAAGGAAAAACAGACAAATACAGAGCAGATGCAAACAACCATTCATAATTAGCAGTTAAAACATGAAGCAACAGATTCTTCACTATAGATCTGAGTCTTCTTCGAAATATGTTTTTGTCTGAGTTTGAAATAAATCCAGAGAACAAGAAAGAGCAGTTTGCCCCAGTGAAGATTTACTTAATGCACATTACAGTCTCCATTAGCAGCTCTGTGGGTTACTGAACATGATACTTTATTTGTCTGTTGTTTTCTGGTTGAGGTGTGTTGCCTCTTCAAACCTTAACTGTTCAGATATAGAGTAGCAAATAGTGATGTATACTGATAACGTGGGTGAAAAATCCTGACATCATAATACTGCTGACACACTAAGCTAAGATCAAAACTTCAAAATACTATCAATATGGTGCAAAAAAATGAACTTAACCCATTTAAATGCTATGGCACTTAATTTTATCTCAAGTTCAGGGTGTATAGCATTCTGGATGGTTTTACTTTTTTTTCTTTTGGCAAAGTAAAGATGCACAGCTCTAGTATCATCTACAATTGCTGTGAAAAGATCTTGTAATTCCACCTAATTTCAAACTGTAGAAATCTGAAAAATTAAAGCAATGTTGTCATGAATTTAATACTTAAATGCTTTAGCAAGAATTTTCATCTGCTACTACTGATGCATTGCATTGTAATTGCATTTAATCATCTTATGTTGAAACACATGGAGAATACTCTGATTGGAAAAACATTTTTTTTTACTGTAGTTTCAGCAAACATCATTTATTCTCGTTATTTGATGAGAGTGCTAAAATGAATGTTTTTCCATTTGAGTATCTTATGTCAGATGTTGTTGATTATTTCTGTTAAAAGTATTGCCTCTTAGAACGTATAATTGTTTACATTTCCAGCAGCAACAATTGCTATAAAGTGTGAATTTTGACCAAAAATCTAAAAAGGAAACCTCTAAAGTCATCTTGAATAATTCATTTTAAAATTAGAGTATTTAATATGTATGTTGTATCAAGAAACACACTGAATTCTAAAATATGTAAGCTGTCTTTAATGTGCAATGCACTCTGGATAGTATTGTTAAATTGTCCCCTTAAAAACTTTTCATTTCAATCTTAATGTAGTTTTCAAAGTAAGCAAGTAAGTAAGTACATCAGAGAAATGTTGACAGAAGAGCAATGCAGTCAGTTGACATCACTGTCCATGTGTCACTGTCCAAAACACTGGCAGCCTATGTGAATCTCCATTTCACATTTTCATAAAATGTGAAACTTTAATGTGTTTTATTTTCACAACATACACATAAAATACTTCTCATTAATTTAAGAGGGCTGGTGTCTCCTACTAGGGTTCCCTTTAACATCTCAGCTGTGTTGTCCCACAGTGTTGGCCTCAGAGCTTTGGAGCCTTGACTTGTGATTTTTGGCCTGTCTTAAAGTCACTCTGTTTGCAGTCCATCGGGCTGTTGGCATATCCAGAAAAAAGATGCTTCAGCTGTTCTATCAATACAGCAAAACGGCTTAATGAAAAACTGGCATTGTTTCATTGTGCCATCTTTGGCATAATAGCATATGTGATACTGTTGCCTCTGGTAATTTTCATATGCATGTTCATATGTTACCGGGTACAGAGAAAATAGGGGGCGGTGGGGGGTGGGGGGAACTTCAGCTGTCTGTGCAGAGGCTCTCAGCGCACACGACATTGTGATGAGGGATATTGGGAGACCCTATTTGATTTCATTAGATGGAAAAATTAGATGAAAGTCCTGATCTCAGAGGACACTCAGCACTGCCTCTGGCAAATTGACAGACGTAATGCTGTTTGATTTGCAACCAAAGCTGAACAGCTGACTGCCAGTTCATGAGCCTCACAAACAGGGAGCCTGTTAAGCAAATAATGTTATGCTTATTGATAAAGAGTGGAATATCCAATAATAGAATAGATAGACACGCTGAGTGCTTCTGTAGTTTAAAAGTTCTGTTATAGCATATAAAAGCAGAGATTACAAACATACACAACTAGGGCTGTCAAAACATTACCATTTTCTTTTCATGATAACCCCTGAATTTTAAGTAAATCAGTTTATCACACTTATTATTCCTTGTTTAAAGTTGTGTCGTTTTGCATTTTAAAACATTTTTTTTTACTCCAAACAGACATTGTAAAGGTACTCTGAGCAATTTTGATCAGGAAATCAAGTGAAAGAAAACAAATATGCTTTATGATTGTGTCTTCACAATTTCTTTGACTACAGCTGAAGAACCTTAGGGTGCTAGCCTCCTTTTTTTTTTTTTTTTTTTTTCAATAACATTGCACCACTCTGTTGCAGAGAGAGTAATAACATTCTTTTGCTCCCACAGAACAAAAGAGTGCTCATTAGGTTAACTGGTGACTACAAATTGCCCTTAGGTGTGGGTGTGAGCATGAATGGTTGTCTGTCTCTCTCTGTGGCCCTGTGATTGGCTGGCAATCTGACCAGGGTGTACCCCACCTCTTGCCAAATGTTAGCTGGGAAAGGCTAAGATAATGGATGGATGGATGTAATTTAGGAGGATCCAATTTTGTCAGAGAACACCACTTGCACATGTACAAGACGAAACAAGCAGAGCAAACTTCTGCTAGGCCAGCCACTCATGCCAAAGCTGACCACCGGGTCAGAGCCCATCACTGAATCTGATGAGCATGTGTCTAATCAAGAAAAGATTACACGTGTTAAAGTAATTTGATGTCCAATATCTGATGCAGATATTACTTTATTTGGGTGTGAATAAGAGTGCTAGTCCAATATTTATCACGATTAAATAAAAATGTTAAAGTTGTATTTTAACAGGGGTGTTGATATTCCAGTTTAAGCTGGACCAGTACATGCATTCACCTCTCTTAGACTACATGTCGGTATTGAGTGTCTTCATACCTGTTAACAGTGTGACATGTTTTAGTGGGCAGGCATTGGCTGGAGGCAAAACAGTCTTCTAGACCCATCATTGATTTTGACTTGTACTTGTCAATAATGAAAGAAAGAAAGAAAGAAAGATTACTCACCCTCTGGTTAAGATAGTTATTTGTAAAACAATTACATAGTATTAAGAAAACTTGTTAAACTTTCCTATATGTCATGTGCATAAATGGGGTCAAATTAGAGAGGAACTAAAAGGCTAGCAGTACTCTTTGACAGTTATACTCCCCAATTTTGTCATAAAACACACGGTAAACACAACAGTTTAAAACATTGAGCAATTAAGACCTTTTGGGCACTGGTTCGATTGAAATGATAACTCAATTCAGGACAAAAAAGTGAGTCACTTTAAAAAGACTCCTCTTTTCTGTAAATGACAGGAGTCAACCTCTGTTCAAGAGACTTTGGTCTTTTTCAATTAAATTTGTTGTTCATTAATAAACAGAATAAAACAACCAAGTCCAAATAAAGAGCTATTGAACTGTAAAAAATCTGGCTTCCAAACTCAGTCAAAAGATGCTAAACTGGAACTAGAACACTTATCAGCACAAATATAAATAGATAATATGAAAAAAAAACAAAAAAAACCAAACATTTGTATATTTTTTATATGTATTTCTTAAAAATACAACCAAGACACAAACAAATAACTAACATTTCAAAAACAGCCTTCATATCATGTAAACCAACACAGTATACATGCATAAAAAAGAAGAAATTACCAAAACAAACTCAAAAGACACAAAAGAAGACAAAGACAACAACATGGTTGTAGTCATTATTAGTCCATGCATGGCAGCAACAAAATCCCTCTGTCTCCATAATTATCCATATTTCCCAGTAGATTTACAACAATTAACAATTTTCAAAAGAGAGACAAATTTGTGGAATGAAAAACTCTTACGCCTTCTGTTAAAAAAAAAAAAAAAAAAAAAAACATCTTACCAAGTCATATTACTGCATTTATGCTTGGACAATCATCCCTAAATTCATATTTTTGTTTTCAGGGTTCATTGTAAAGGACTGGTAATTTGAAGAAAGCCATTATTTCAAATTCATCAAAAACATCACAACATGTGGACAAAACCCAAAAAGATGTAACGTATCTTCAATTTTATATTTACAAAAGCAACAGCACTGATCCTTTTCCTAACCCCATATGAAAAACATTTTTTACTTGTGGACAAAACTATAGGGTTTTTAACTGAAAATATTGTGACGTATTATCAGTGATCGACTTGTAAGGTAGATGTTACACCCGGCTCCATGGCATAGCTTTTGCCTTGTGGCAAACCACCCCAGATTATATTAGCAGACTGGTTAGTGTTTAATTTATGTTAGTCCATCCAAATATATCGTATAAACATGGTTAGATTCCTGTGCTGCCTGCCAGCCTGTGGTTGAAGTGGTGTTTGCCTCCAGGTCTACTTTGTTTAGCCTCCCGTTAATGCCACGATGACATGGCAATATAGGCTAGATAAGGGTCTAAAGAGTGCTCTAGTCCTAAAACGTTAAGCTGGTTTAGCATTTAGCTGCTCCAGTTCCTTTGACTTAAAGTCTATGAGATTTTTGATTTTTTTTTTTTTCTATATGCCTCAAATGTGTCTGTGTCAACACAATTACAATGATTTTTATGGAGATTTTTTTGACAACGTAACATTAATCTGGAATTGCTTGACTTTTAAGTTTTAGCACTTACTGAGTCTTTAAAAGAATGGTTGTTAAAGGGATAGTTCAGTATTTTTGAAGTGGGGTTATATAAGCTCCATATGGCCACTAAGTACCTTAGTCACTAGCTTGTTATGTTTACAACAGCTGAGAAGGAGGCGGAGTGATTCAGCAGCTCGCGGAAGTGCTGTGCGGAGGAATACGTGACGTGAGTCGGTTAGTCCCAGATAAACTTTATATTTCTGAAAAGTTAATGCACTTAAAAGCATGCATAGGTAGTGTACTCCTAAACTGTGGTATTATTTTTTGATGGGAGTTCTTGTAGGCGGTGGAAATACCCTTTGTTCTTGGTACGATACTTCCCTGTTGGCGGCTATATCTGCGTAACAGACTCTTACAGACTGTGGCTTACTGAGGGAGAGGAGAGAATGTTCTACTGAATCTAAGGTATTTAGTGGCCGTATGGAGCTCATACAACCCCACTTCAAAAATACTGAACTATACCTTTAACAAACTGCTACCAAGGATGACAAAAATGGCTGGAGACCTTAGACATTAGCGTTTATGCTTGTCTTTAGACAATGTCGTAACACACAACTGCCACGGCCGTGAGCACTAAATTAACCAGGTCTCACCAAGAGAAAATTATCTTACAGCATGTGATGCTAACTTGTCATCCCTGCATCACTCCATAGGAAAAATGGTGTTGCACTTTGTCCACAGGGGGCAAAAGAAAAAAAAAAAAAAGCCTTCACGTTGAAGCATGGGAGAGTTCTCCCTCTATTTTTGCCCATTCTTTGACAACAAAATTTATCATCACAGTCAGTTGCAAGTCATCAGTTAACATGGTCTGTTATAAGACCGTAACACTGAGACAGTTTTGACCGTTTACTGCAGAAAATATTGTAGAAACAGAGTGCATATGATGCTGATTGTAAAACAAACTGGCCACTAATTATTAGTTGTCAACAAATATTTGATGATGTCATTGGTTGTTGGTGTTTTGTTACTTCTCTCAGAATTACCGCTGTGTTTGCAGTTTACTTCTAACACAACAGGTAGTTCCATGTAGCCAGAGATTTTTGTGCCCTCTAGTGTAATCTTCCATTACAGACAAGTACATGAACAAAAACGATCATGACGCCTCAGACACAAGGACAAACTGCAAGTTTATCTTCAGCTTTCCTTAAAGGAGCTTCATAAATCAAAGGGCAGACAAAAACAACATACTCATTTGACAATAATTTATCCATCAAAATGTTGAAAATGATGTTTCATCAAACATGAGTCCATATTAACATAACATCTACATCATGTAAGAAGAAAAAACAGAAATTCAATGAGTGCTCTCTATTTCCTTGCATTGAAACAGTTGTTGCCCGTCTCCTACTTCTCTGTGTCACTTCAGTGCAGTAGATTTTTGGACTAATGACCCATTCTATGCATAGTGGCCTTCAGATGAAGACAATGGTGCCTGTTTGCACGATTACAGGTCACATTTCCCAGCCCAGGGCCTACACACACATTTGTTTTCACATGGTGTTCTGGTCTGAGTGGCTGTCAGGGTCTTCTTTATTCATCCGTGGCTGACAATCATACTTTATTGAGAATGGAAAAGTGACGGCTAATTGATTTTACAGTGATACCGATGGAGAGACAATGAATGTGCCATCAATTCAATCCGCTATTTAATGGTTCCAATTTAGTCTGTAAATGCTCACTAAACTAATTTCACCGGGCGCAGCAATCTGAAAAGCTATCATATCTCTAATCTCCTCCTATATATTCATAAGGAAAAGGGAATTTACCCAATTCCAAGGTGTGGAGATGATCTGTTAGTGCAGTGTAAATGTTTAGAACGCGCCAATTGAGTTCATTTATAAGGATATGAAAAGTTTTATTGGCAGGGTCAGTGGAGTGGAACTGTTGGATAATAGGCAGTTACCGAGGAGTGTTTGAAGGCTATGAAGCATAGAGATGTAGGGAATAAAATGCCGGGACATACCGTAATCGGAAGCTAAACTGAAATTCTGAAACGGCACGGCTGTTAGATTCCCACTGATAAAAGGTTCAGTGGCAGAGGCCATTGCTATTCAGCCATCTATTTATTTTCCCCCGCGCAAGCTCTTCAATTTTGGCCAAAAGTGGGACGCAGTGAGCCGCATATGCCAATGTGGTGTGAGATGGTGATGTGGATGCAATGGGCTCCATTTTTCCATCAGAGCGGCCCCTCAAACCCAATCATCATCGGATATGGCTCTGTTTCTCAAAGAGAACAGGATGTTAATATGGCTATTCTCTCAATAAAGAGGGGAATACACAGTAGTCTTTTAAAGATGAGTTCATTCAATTCACGACACAATTCAGTGCCCGTCAGTGTGACCCCAATACTTCCTCTCCTTTCTTCTGTCATTTCCCTTCTTTTCAGCCCCATCTCCACATTTATTTATCCCTCTTGGCCTCACATGGACAAACACGCCGCACACATATCTTATCCTACCTCTTCCCCCTTTTCTCTGAGGTCTTGCCTGTGCTGTGTTCATGCTAAAATTGCTTTTTTTTCTGTTGTTTTTCTAGGATACATGCATTTAAGGTCAGCAGCAACGCAGATTTAAAAACAAATGCAGCCTTGTTTGCTGTGCATAACCTGGAGAGATTTCAGCGGGGACGTCTCCCATCACATCCTGTCACTATGGAGAGATCCCATCCGCAACCCCCCAGAGCAGCGAGACCATTCCCACCACACTGCTGTTTGTTTACAAGCTGCTGTTTATACCTCCATTTAGGCTTTTTGGGCTGTAATGGACGTGTTAGCTTAAATAGATGGGATCATGATTCTGAGCGATTGGTGATTTTTCTGTCCTCAGGGTGTAAGTTTTGGTGTTTGAGGTAGATATAATACATTTTGATACAAATTTTTGTTATAAATTGAAGCCTTATGCTTAATATTTACTCAAATTTTATATTTTTCACTCCCCAAAATCTGAAGCCTACAGGCCTTAATCAAGATTATGGCAAATGGACGTTTTTTTAAGTTAAAAATTAAAAAAAACAAAAAACAAAACATAGTTAATAAAAACTTAAATATTTGTTGTTTTTCAATGCATTTGTATCTATATCAAAATATTCAACATATTAAAAGCACTGCATTCTCGTTGTTCCATGAAAGAGGGTTTAGGCCACTGGAGAAAAATATCTTTAAATCTAATTTTAAAAACATATCAGAATTTAGATTTCTGACTTTGATCTAAGAATTCTTGGGCAAAAAAATGACTTAATATAAAAGTATGACACTAATCTCAGAGTTATGACTTTTTTGGTATTAGAACACTTGAATATCCAAATAATTTATTCAAATAATACTGTTTTTCCTCAGAGAACTCTGACTCTCTTCTCAGATTTCTGATAAAAACTTCTGAAGTCTGGTTCACAGAATTTTTTTTTTTTCAGAATTCTAAGAAAAAAGGTTAATATTTTGACTTAAATCTCAGAATCCTGACTCTCATCTGAGAATTAACAAATCTATTTGTGTTGTTTTTACCCACAGTTTTGATACATGTTAGAATTCTGTGAAAATGTCAGATGACTTATTGAGAATTCGGACTCTATAGAACTCTGACAATAATCTGTGGATTCTGGCTTTTTTCTTACACTTTTGATTGAAAAAGTAAAAAATCTGAAATCAAAGTCAGAATTCTGACCTTTTTTTCCCCCTGGCTGTTACCTTAAGTTTTCTTATTATGAGAATTAGTTGGAATATTGACTTAAACCCCAGACTTTTAAAATTCTGAGTAACTGTGATAATTAATATAATAAAGATCCCATTTGTCATATCATCACTATCAGGAACAAAATTGCTACTTTTAATAAAAGGAAAAACGTGCTCTACCACTGAATGTGTGAATGAATGAAACTTGTATTTTCCTTATTACAAAGGACTTTTTAGTACTTTTATTTGGCTAAAAATGTGGGAGGTCCACTCACCAACATAATATGTGACCAGTAGCACTGATATATGAATAAAATGAATGTCGTAAAAAAAAAAAAAAAACAGAGGTAGGAGATTTGTGCCTGACAGCAGGCATATGCTGACATACAGGAGATGACATTACTGTCAGAAGATTTAAGGAGGAGTGTGGGGAGAGCTAACTACCTCAATCTTTTTTTTTTTCATGTTGTTTTTGTTAATCTGTATGTCCCACTCTTTTTTACTCTGTAGGTTTAAGTTTGACCAAAGTAAACCACTTTTTTTTTCTTAAAAGCAAAGCATGTCAATCATAGATATTAAAGTAGTGTTTATTTGTGTAAAGCAAGTAAATCAGTTGTATGACACTTAGTATGCAAATTCATTTTTAATCACCCTGCTAAGTACATATAGCTATCAGGTGGAAGATTTGTCACAAAATTCAATGTAATATATATGTTTGTGCTTAGGCTCTATAAGTTCAAGAATCAGATTGTTAAATATGTCATTTGCATGATTTAATCTTAAAAATGTAAAAAATGAGTTCATGTCAGGTTAGGGCACAGAAAAAGCCAGGAATGACTCACAATTAGTGTTTGTCTATTATCCAAATCAAGTCCTTAGAAAAGCTTTATTTTAAAATAATCACATGTTTTTATATTTATCATAAAATGTAAAAGTGAAAGTGATATGTAGAAATGATGTCTCAGTGGATGTGTGCAGCATTGGCAATTAGTCTTAAAAAGAGCCCTCTACAGATGTGAGAGATGCTGGTGTCAGAGCGTCATGATTAGTTTATTGTGTGGTTCCTTTTGGGAGCGCAGACAGTGTGCGTGATCCCATGAGGAGGAGATGTAAATACACAGAATACACTGTAAGAGACAACTTCAGCTTATATTTAACCTCATTATGTCACCAAAGCAACATGAAATGTTGATGGAAACCTTTTGGGGAGTTTTTTTTTTCTTGCAGCAATGATGGCAGGCACTGAGGCAAACATACCCTCAAAATATCAAAAATGGGCGGTATTAAAAGTAATTCATGTTCTTTTACAATCATACACCTGAACTACATCTTCAATGCTTTTAATGCACACAAAGCTCTGTAGTTGTATTATTAAAACTAGGAGTTGATAAATCTTCTTTATTTTGAAGGATTTTATTCAAATGTTCATTATGAGATCAGTTCTTTAGTCTCACTGGTGTTGCATTACGTTAATCATGGCACACATTAATGATGAAACTATGCTTTCTGATATAATTACACAAAAGTAACTCAGTTGTTTGTTCTTTGAGTCATATTCATACAAAATTTTGATGCAGTGATAGTACATCTTTGCTGCAGCTGGACCTGTCCAGTCATTCACATTTGATTATATGCATTAATTAATGTGCAAAGTTTATCATGCTAAATTTTTAATACATGTGCCTTAATGTTATTATATTGGGGTGTAACTTGATAACCTTGCGATGCAGATGGACCTGCCTGATTCATTGTCGGGAAGAGACTGCATATTTGAAAACTATGGCGGCTTCTGAAGCGGTTTCCTGTGTATGCAGAAATATTTGAGGTTTTGTCAGAAATTGACTCAATTTCTTCTTTAAAAGAGCAGCAAAGAACGCCGCTTAAAGGTTTTCTTATGGGAAATCATGTTTTTTTTGTCTTGGACAATCAAATCAGAGAAGCCCGGAAGCTTCACTGCTTGGAAACTTGGAGAGAACATGAAAATCCTCCTTGGACAATGTCAGTTTGTCTATGGTAGCCCAGAGTCATTTTTACTCAACGATACCAGGCAAAATATGCTCTCCTCAAAAATTTACCAGGAGAACTTTGAGGGGATTGTTGTTGACAAGGTTCATGTCACATATAAGTGGTAAATGATACATCTGTGTTGACGATAGTCCAGGGACTGAAACGTTGTTTGAGCTAACAGCTAACAACAGGGTCTAGCTGCTACATCAGACTGTGGCTTGATACGGATTGGTCTGTGATGAGTCTGACTGGCACACCGATCGTGTAATTACCAGCTGCAGTTGTTTTTGAAGGTTCTGCCCTCTGAAAACATTTTTTATGGGCTCTTCTCCAGATAGACTAGTGAAATATTTCCAAGGCAGATATATGGAACTGTTCGTCTGGCATGTCAAGTTAGTAAATTGACAATAATGTATTGATTCCAATGCCATTACAAAATCTGCATATCATTCCAATGCTTTATCAGCTTTCTTTTGAATGTTATGGCTTACCTGTTTGATAAGAAAGTTACCCTAGATAGGTTTTGTCAACAATGTCAAACACATGGCACTCTTGATATTTGGTATGGTGTTGTGATTGCATTTCAACATTTTTCTTTCCTGTCATATTTTGTCAGATAAGCCTGGTTTAGACTTCTTTTGTCTCCTTTCTGCCATGGCCATTTGCTGTCATGTGTGCTGATGAACTCTTGCAAGAATTTGATATTGTTGTTTTTAAAGGCAGGCAGAACTAAGTGAAAGGTACAATGAGGTTTATAAATATGAAAGGAAATTATACTTTCACCTAAAACTGGTTGGAACAAGAAATGGATCTTGAATACAATCTCTGTAGTTCATGCCTTTTTTGATGCAGGAGCAAGCATAATACCTTGAACTAAAGTATTACTGCATGATCTGAATAAGCAAATACGACTTTGGTTACCAAGAGGGTCAGATTAATGTTATTTTTACTGTCAGAGGGACAGATGTTTTGCAAATTGTGGTGTTCTTTCAGTTAAAAAAAAACAACAAACATTACTATTAAACTAAAGCAGTGGTTTTCAAACTTCTTTTTCTCAAGGCACACCTAAAATCAAGCCTAAATCTCAAGCCACACCATATTCATAATAATTCAGAATAGCCCCTTCAACATGCTTTGCAATATCTTTTTCATTGGCACAAGTTTGTTAAAATCTAATGCCTAAAAAGTCAGACAGAAAACTGTATCACGCATAAATTAGATGTCTAAAAGAGCAAAAATTCATTTCTAACTTGGAAAAATACCAAATATTCAGCAACACATTCACATTTGACAGGCAGCATTTTAAAAAGATAAGGAGATTTTTTAAATCAAAGACAGAAAGACTTTGTGATTTATCCCACCCTCTAGTTCTGTTAACTGTAAAAGACGGTGTTCAAAGATTTTAAAACCATTTAATGTTAAAGAATTTGCATCTACATTAAATATATAAATACATTTAAAGGGAGTAATTAGTAGTAGTTACTTATGCTTGGACAAATTCCTAAGGCTTACCTAGACTTGCCCCAAGGCACACCAGTGTGCCCCGGCACACCATTTGAGAACCACTGAACTAGAAATACCTGGTTCAGGGAGTTTGTCCCAATCGAAGGAGGAGGCATTCCCCTAAATACATTATAAGGTGTACTGTTTTAAACAGACTGTTTGAGCACTCATATTCTGAAAGGTGGAGCATGCAACAGAGAGGGAGCAGGATTTTTTGTCACGTTGAAGGGGCTTTTAGCTGAGGTCCAAAGAGATCTGAAATATCCTGCCCAAGTAGAAGTGTTGTTACTTGAGTAAAATTATTCTCAAGTACAGGTAGAAGTACTACATTTAAACTGACTTCAGTATGAGTACAAAGTAGCTCAAAAGAGTACTTAAGAACTATTGTATATTACTGAGAAAAAAATCCTGTTACTCCTCATCCCCATGTTGATTTTTACAATAAATCTTGCCACAATTTCCTTTGTGGCAAGTGTGTCTATGCTAAATCTTTTAACTTATTTATATAATTTTGTCAGTAACTATTACAATTATGCAGTATGTTTCTTGTTTTTGTACAAATCACCATTTTTATTTTCCGTTCCTTACTTTATGAACAATCACACCTTTTGTATTTTTATACCCTGTTTATACAAGTGAAGTACTTTGTGGGGAAACTATGATGCGTTTCAGACAGTTCACATCGGGTAGATTTAAGTAGGCCTATTTTGATATTTTTTTATGATTGTTCCAACCTTACCTTAGAAAAAAAGAGATGACAATTCTTAACGATAACTGTAGCTAATAAGGTTTAGCTTACCTTTAGAGAAAAAATTAATTTCTTAAAAACAATAAACTACCAGCTAGCTAGGTAGCTTGCTAATAGTTATTAATAATCCATGACATAATCCATATTAGTTAGCTGATTCTAATTTAGTTGCTAACCTTTGCAGTTCACTAACTTTGCTAAGTAGATATAACTATCTACTTAGCGAAACTGACTGCTAGGCTGCTTAGAAAATTAATTAGCTAAGCTATTAGCCAAACAGTTAGCTAATCCATTAAAGTAAGCTAACTCTGATGTATTTGCTAACCATTGTAGTTTGCTATCTGCTTTGCTAAGTTGATTGCTAGGCTGTTTAGAAAAGTACTTTAGTTAGCTAAGCTATTTTAACTAATCAGTTAACTAATCTACTTCAGCCAAGTAGTTAGCAAAACTATTTTAGCCTAACAGCTAAGCTATCATGGCCAAGTATTTAGCTAAGCTATCTTAGACGTGCAAAAATCAAGATGGCAGTTTTTGCTCTACTAAAGTGCTGTGTTCAGTTGAGCACAGTCAGAACAAAATTCAGAATATTTTCAGTTATAAAACAGTAGCCTACAGTACAGTTCAGTTCAGTAGCCATTTTGTCTGTTACCTGTTACCGTTGTATGTGTGACATTACAAATAAACATGTTGCAAATATTGAGTAAGTGTTTGGCCCCACCCATAAATAAATTACTTGAAACATTACTATTACAAGAACAAGTGTTTAATTATGGGCATAAATAGAGAAATGGGTCATTTTGACCCATGTGTGGTACTTGATGTCATAATATAAAACTGGTTCTGTTCATAAAATAAAAAGGGGAAAATGAAAACACATGTAGAGACCAAAACAGGAAAGAATACTTGGAATAATTAATCATGTGATAAATTGATTAAAAAAGATGGAACAAAGATAAACTTAATTATTGACCCATGTTGTGCATTAGAAGGGGCATACTTATGTTGCACATCAAAGGATTAAAATGCAGCAGTGCTTTAAGGTGATTTTATAGAAACAATAACAGCAAATTATAGTCACTTTTTTTGTGCAAAAAAATCTATTGAAACATTTACCAGAAATCAAAGGTTACCATAGAAATAGTTTGTGTTTTCATGCATTTTAGTTCTTACTACATTATACTTCAATGTCATCCTTCATGGCCTGTCTCTTTTTAATGGATATAAGTTACTGGCACATGTCTGCTTCTTAACTGCTGGGTCCATTAAGGGTGGAAATGTCCACGTGTGGCCCACAAGCCACTGGTTTCCCAGCCCCTGTTCTAGATTACCTAAAAAGGGAGTCCATAGCCATCTGACTTTTTGTCTTTGATAGAGGAAAATTAGCCATGTGGTGCCAAATTGGTTAGCATTGTTGCCAGGATAGTTATACTTAAATGAAATCATAAGACCGGCACAGCCTTGCTGAATATCCACAGTTAAACTTTTATTTTTCAATTTCTCCAGTTTTATTTCCTCTCTGGGGCAGTTGGCCGCTCTAATGTTTGTCCGGAACCATTTGCACAGGTTTATGTGAGCCAGTGTAACTTGGAAAGACGCCTGCGGTTTGTTGGTGAGAGCGGTGGCACCATGACCTGAATTAGAGGGCTGCTGTTGCCAAAATAAGGATGCAGCGACAGAGGCTGGGAAAATACCTTTAATCCCCGACAAACAAGCATCTTTGGCTGGGAGTGCTTTTTTTGTGTGTGTTTGGCGGTGAAGCCATGTGAGGGGCCAGGGTTAAATGGAGGCCTTGGAGTAGCCAGGGGAGCCCAGCTCAACACAGATAAGGGTGATCATGCTGAAAATGGCTCATAGGTAAGACCCCTATCTCTGGATACCCGGCTAGAACAAGCTTTATCAAGCCTCAGCCTGATCTGGATCTTAAAGACCAAACTGTGAGGATTCTCTCTGTACGCTTTGCCAGACGAGGTCATTCGTACCTTTGGTAACATTAATCTATGTATCTATGTATCAATTTATTTTATTTCCGAAACAGGGTTGGCACTGAAATCCATATACAAGCCAGTAACTTTGATCTGACTGTCTTACCAATCTTGCACAAATGAACAGGTGTAAATGCCATATTTGTTTGGAAAAAATAAACAAAAAGTAAAGCTATTTTTGCACTCTGTTAAGGTTGTGTTTTACTTCACTTTTCCTGTAAATTCATCCACTTAAAGAAGATGGCAGGTGCTGATTGAGGGCTTTTACTCTCTATTATATCCTTCTGCTTTACTTGGAATACATTGTGCACAGAAGCACCGGGCTCAGGCCGTCTGAGTGAGCGGTGCTTAAGTGCACAAACCTCATTTTCAAATTTATTTCAATAGTGTGGGAGAGATAACAGTGTTTCAGCGAATCAAGAGTATTCCCTTTCAAATCACATCATCCAAGTCCCAACACACTTGACTCTGGATTAGAGGAACCAGATTAAAAACCTCAATTTAATTAGAGTGAATGGATAGATCTAGCACTTGAAAGAGCAATAAGTAAGGTCCCACTTATAGAGAGATATCTGCTGGCCCACTGAGGTCTATACACCCCAGGTAAAATTGAAGATGTAATCTTTCCAGTGCAAGAATAAACTCCTCTGGCAGCCAGCCGGGGATACACACAGCCTCATGATGTGCCCCGCTTTCCAATCACAGGCTGCAGCCTTGTAGCCTTAATGTAGATCAATTATAGGGCAGAAGAGTCACTGTCACATATGATTCACAATATCAATTTCATGCTCTTGGAAACTGTTTGGCAAGTGTTCCCTCTTTTTTACATCTGCTAACCAATCGGAAGGCAACATGTCAACGTGAAAGTCAATTTAATGGTGTGACAGTTAACCAGTAAGTGCAATGTCGAGGAGATTTTCCCTGCAGTCTCTGTCTGTCATGGCCTGATATTTATTTATTTGCTGCATAGTCCCCCACACAAATAAAATGTCACATCTCATTTACACATCCCAACCCTTTTGTGATGCAAAGATTCGCTTTAAATGCTAACTGTGGGGACTGCTTGGGCTGATTAAAGACCCCTTGAAGCGTGCTCAAATAATGCTGTGTGGATGTTTAGAGAGGGATGGTGGAGATCCTGCAGCCGTGAACATCCTGAAATCTCCTGTTCTGAATGAATTTCAATACATAAATAAACAAATACATAACCAATCACTCATGGTCCGTACAATCCAGATGCAAGTTTGAAGACAAGAAAATGTAAGCCACATTGCTTAAAGGGTTAGTTTGACTAGATTACATATGCTGGAGTAAGATACAATGACTGATATCAGTCTTGTGTAAGCTAGCAAGGAGTAAGCCTGCCTGAGCAGTATGAAGGTAACCACCTAGATCAGCTAGTCTGGCACTGCACAAGGCAACAAAACAACCAAAAAACAACATGAACAGGTTTAATATTTTCTTTTCTTTCAATATGAAGACAATCAAAAATAAAAATACATTTTCTTTCTGGTTCAATTGTAGGAAATAACAAAGGAAATTTCTACTGCTTGAAAAAACATTGAGGTCATAAAACAATGAATCATCATTTACATCCAATGGACATGGTCTCAGTGACATCACTCTTCTGTTTCTGACTCTGAATTTTGAAGCCAAAAAACTGCAGTCACTGAATTGGAAAAGCTGACTCAAATGAAATTTCTGTCAGCCTGGAAACAGGCAAATAGGTGTACGTGAGATGGGTCTGAAACAGGTCATGTTCTGTCATGTTCAAAAAAGTCAGAAGTCTTTTTGCAATGTCACTGTGGCCTGTCAACGAAGTCCCCCTCCTCATCTCCTTTTGTTGTCTGTTCCACCCATCAAGAACTGTGTCCTTAAAAGGCCTTTAAAAAATATCCCCTAATGATGTCATCAGGGGATATGCAACCTCCCCCTGAAAGGCACTCCCTGAGCCAGGTACTTGTTCAGCTCTTTTGTTTGTTCAACAGGGTTGGTGGGCTGTGTTTCCACCAAGCAGTCTGTTTAAGTTTGTCTCAGTACAATACACTCTTCCAGGTGTTTCCACTGTCAAATAAGGAGAAAGGTACCCAAATAACCGACTTGGCTGTCCCACTTTTTGGCAGCCCTCTGAAGGGGGCAGAGTGTACCAAACTGACCCTAAAGGGTGTAGCTAAAGCACTGCAGTTTGTTGATTGGACATGAAAATGGTCAATTCACTGACTGAATTTTTTGATGAAAAACATAAAGACTTGGAGGCTGTCTGTCATTATAATGGACTGGAAGAAGAGGGACAGTTCAGTGTGTCGTCATACTTATGCAGATGAAAACGTAAAGTAAACCCTCTCTCTTAATGCATCTTGCAGGAGGTCATTTAGCCTGTGTAAAAAAAAAAAAAGAAACCTTCATAGCCATAAACACTCTGTTTGCCACTCAGAGCTGACTGCATCACACTGTCCATGCACTGACAGCGAGTTTAGAGGCTGTCAGTGCGTGGAGAGTGTGACGCAGTCAGTGCGTAAAAGACAAGAGTACCTGCGTGATCTGTGTGGGCGTAAGTGTAAGACTGCTCTTCACATGAGAGGTTATTGATGATAAAGCTGTGTAACTATGTGAATCCTGTCATTTAGATTATGTTTAAGTGCAATCAGAAAAGGAAAATTTAAAATGAAAAAATATGGTATGAGGGAAAAGTGACAACCTTGTCCATCAAAATGACAGACAGCAAAAAAAGATTATCGCTAGTGTGTTCGTTTGCCTCTAACTCCATGGCTTCAAACTTGGTTATTCATTTACGGCCACTCTGCTCTCCCAAACTTTCCATGGGGACAGCCGATGGCACACGCAAAATCCTCCTTTAAAGAGGGTGGTCCGCACCACTTTTGCGCCTGCTATGAATTGAGCGCGCAGTCATAGTAGATCAACCGCAACACGCCCACTAATAGCACGTGCAATTTTTAGTTTGCACATGCAATTTAGCACTCGTTATTTTGGATCTTAGTAGACCAGGCCCATAAATTCAGTAAATTAATTCTCCTCCTTAGTAATACCAATTGGTATTGTATTTTCTATTATTATTTTCTATTGTTGGAAAGCCTGATCAGTCACCTGTACAATAAGGCACTACTTGTAAATCTCCTCTTCCCCTGGATTTAAGCCTGCTATTCCTCAGCAAAGCAAGGGGAACCGGTCTCCTTGGGGTGTTGTCTTCCTGGGACACCCACTTCATGATTTGCCTTTGACTTTACCAGTCTCACAGAAGTTGGTCCTAAGTCTGGATATAATACCAATGGCTGACACAAAAAAATGTTGCCACTCTGCATACTGGAACACCAGCTTCCAGTCACAGAGGATTTGGGCACATTTTTTGGGGGGGCTACCCACACGTTTAGCTGTGTTGCTCATTCCACAATTGCACAATCCTTACAAGTTGTACCTCATTGTAAAGGTGACTGATCAGGCTTTCTGACAATATAGTATGCACGCAATGTCTAAAATGCTTTGAGGGTTTTCATTGGAGTTTTGCATTTTAATTAATTAGCTTTAGGATAGACAAAGTAAAATGTCCTCAGGCCTTGATCATACATGACACATGAAATGATATTTTGAGAACTCTTTGAGGGATTTTTGTCAAACTTGCACAAATATATAAACCTCTCTGACTTGGCTATGATAGATACAATTTTGCAAGCACAAGATCAAGGGCCTTGGTCACTGGGTCTGATGTTCATCCTTTGCTCATAAGATTTTTGCAATCACACAACCACAAAAAGCATCCAAGCCATTCTAAACTAACTTAAGTACTTCTGCTGTCTTGTAAACCTTGCAGAGAAAAAATGCTAAAAAGTGATTCTAAATAAAAAAAGATTATCGCTATTGTGTTCGTTTGCCTCTAACTCCATAGCTTCAAACTTCGTTTTTCATTTGCAGCCACTCTGCTCTCCCAAACTCTCCATGATGACAGCTGGTAACACACGCAAAATCCTCATTTAAAGAGGGTGGTCCACACCACTTTTGCGCCTGTTATCAATTGCACATGCAGTGATAGTAGATAACCTGCAACACGCCCACTAATAGCATGTGCAATTTTTCAGGTTGCACACGCAATTTAGCACCATTATTTTGGATCTTAGTAGATCACGCCCCATATGCATAATAAAACCTGCTAAAGTAGGATAATTAAAAAGAAAACAGAAAAAAATGTTTCCAAACAATAAATCTTAACTGAAATGGAGAAATAAAACATATCAAGAGGGTTAAAATAAATAATAAGTAAATAAGATTAGGAAATAATAATAAATATAATCAACGAAAAGCCAGACTAAAAAGGTAGGTCTTGAGTTTGCTTTTAAAATATGAACAGTAGGTGCTGCCCTCATGTCTTCAGGTAGGTTTCCACAGACAGGGGACATAATATTGAAACAATGATTCACCATATGTTTTAGTTCTTACTCTGAGTACCAGTAAAAGACCACGACCTGAAGACCTGAGGGCTCTACTGGGTTCATATGCCCCTTTTCCATTAGCCCTACTCTACTCGGCTCAGCTTTCCCCGACTCTACTCGGCTGTACTCTACTCGCATTGTGCTACTTTTCCACCAGCCTGGTTCCCTACCCAGTGGGGGTGGGGTTGCCGTGAAACAGCTGGGTGACACTGTGTTCATGTCATTTTGAGCGTGACACAACAATCAAAACAATGGAGGACTTGGAGGCAATAGTATACTTGATGCTCGATCTGTGGCTTTTGGTTACAAACCGAATGAAAGAGGAAAGCAGAAGAAGGCTGCAGGCGGCGAGAAGAAATACCCTTGAGAAGTACAGGAGAGTTTTGGAAGCTATACAACAGTTTGAAGCCGAGGACAAGAGCAATCGGGCTGCAAAGAAAAGACGTATGAGGGTAAGCTAATGGAAGCTTCCGCTAGCTTGTTAGCTAGCTCGTAATGATAAAGTCCTGTGTTTAACAATGTGATGGCAGCAAGTTATTGCCATAAAGTAACAAAGCGTATGTAATGCAGTCCTGATTTGGGCGTCGTGCTCATGACCCATCGGTGACGACATTCTCTGACCAATCAGTAGCCGGCAGTCGGTTGACGTCACCTGTTAGTATCGACTCAGCTCGCTTAGAACCAGAGCAGAGTAGGTACTAAAACTGGTTTGTTTTAGGAGGTACTGTGCCGGTGGAAACGCAACGCAAACCGGGTAGAGCCGAGTAGAGTAGAGTAGAGTAGAGTAGGGCCAAGGCGGGCTGGTGGAAAAGGGTCAATAGCGTAAAAGCAAACTGGATAAATAAGAGGGAGCAAGACCATTAAGAGATTTATAAATGTATAAAAGAACCTTAAAATCTGTTCTAAAAGAGCAGCAACTGAAGCTGACTAATGTTCTTTTTCGGAAGACCAGTACCGATGAGTAAAACCTGAGTGTTGTCCTGGTTGACCTGAAGAAAATTGTTTGCCATCCAAGACCTGACATCTAAAATACAGTTAAAACAGGGCATCAGTGGGCCCTGTTTCATCAGGAAACACAGCGATGTAAAGCTGTGTGTCATCAGCATCACTGTGAAAGTTGATGCTGTGTCTTCTGATGATATCTCCCAAAGGTAACATATAAATATTAAAAAGTGTAGGACCTAAAATTGAACCTTGGGGGACGCCACAGTAAACGTTGTGAAGTTCGGACCGGCATTCCCCCATGTTCACATGAAACTTTCTTTCTGCCAGATAAGATTTAAAGCAATTAAAAACAGTGCCAGTGATTCTAAAATTTACGTAGCTGGCAAGACCCACTCTCCCCAGCTCGTATCTCTGCCCTCATGAAGGTACTGGCAGTGGAAAAGCAAAACAAGGTCAGAGTTAACTGCTTCAAACCATATTGGACTGTACTGAACCAAAGCAGACCACTCAGTGGAAACAAGGCTGTAGTCTGGTAGTATGCTCTACCATCAAGCGGAAGATCGAGGGGTCACTTCCTGTGACTGCTCTTACGGACAAGACAATGTGCAATTTCAGTTTGTGAGGCTTATATTGTTCATATTTCTATCATTTGTGGATATTTACATAAAACATGAACAAATAATTTGTTGCTTGTATTTCCTCAAACGTTAAATGAGTTTAGATTTTTGTTCATTTAAACATATTTATTTTGCCAAATGTGCAAAAAATGAGAGTGACTGTGTTCACAGTCTCAAATTATGTTCTTGATAAGTAAAAACTTGGTGTGGAGTCTATAACAGAATGACAGATCAGAAGTGGCATCCATCATGTCAGTCATACTCTTTGATGCATAACAGTCAAAAGTGAACTGACTGAGTTTTTATGCTCTACATCTTTGCAATAAATCAATTTCATCATGTGGTATTTCTGAATTAACTTGTTTTGTGCATCATACATCCTTGTTTTACTTTTGTCCTTTCTTAAGTTTTGAATAAAAATTATTTTTGTATCACTACCCCTCTAATGAACAGCTTGGTTTAAAAATGACCCACATTATTTCCCATGTTGGTTCATGCTGGCTGGGTGTTTATTTGCTCTGTCTTTTGAAATCAAATTATTTTTTGATTGGATATTCCAATAATCCTTTATATATGTTTTTTTGGTACCACAGATCATTACCTTCATTCTCCCTTTCATTCTTAATGAACAAAAAACAACTTTTGGATTATTACATCAGTTTTACACACATAGGTCAAAGATGACCCCTTCATCCAAATGTGAGTTGAAAAAAATGAATTCATACAGTAATAATAATTTGTTTCCAACTCTCAAACATTCATGCAATTAACATTTGCACCATCCTTATTTGTTATTTTGTCCCACATACACATACCTCAGATAGTAGATAACATGGCTGTACCGTTGAACTGTGCTGTATCTGTAATGGAGCTACTGTAGACTGGTGAAATAAGGCAAAGAAACATTCAGCCAGTATAAACTAACATGGGAAATCAATGTGGGCCATTTTTGACATGTGCTGTGCATTAGAGTGGGGGTACATATGTTGCGGCTCAAACGGTTTATTAGATTTTTGCATGAATACTGGCATTTGAACTGAAAAATGTCACACAGGTACGCATGTTGTTCAATGTAAATCAGTTAAAACATTTCTGGCATCACCCTTTGTCAAAAAAGACCACTGTGCATGCAGAGTCTGTGTGTTTCCTGTATGGACATTCTGGCTGCAGAGGATGCTGCTCCAGACACAAGTACACTGATATGGTATGTGAGGCCTTTGCACAGTTATGAGAGGTGGATTTTCCATTAGTGTTTTCCCACAATCGTCACCATGTCCTGCTGCTTGGGTGGAGCATGCAGCACAAATGGATCATTAGTATAGACTGGCAGTAATGTCACAACAAAATGCGTTGTGTGTGTTAGTGGCTTTATTACGTTTTGCATTAGCTTTGTGGTAGCTAATGTTGGGGCATCAGTGGTGCAGTCTGCAATGTGCCCCTGGGCAAGACACTTAACCCCAAATTACTCCCACTGCTGTGTCAGTTGCATGTAAATGACCATGGAAGTTGTTGGCAGATACTGATGGACAACTGACAGAAACTCCAACCATCAGTGAGTGAATGTCAGTGAATGAGTGTGAATGTGTAGGTGTGACCTGTGGTGTAAAGCTGCTTTGAGTAGTCAAAGGGTCAAGAAAAGTGCTATATAAGCTAAAGTCAATTTACCATTTTTCTGGGTGAAATAGCTTTTCAGTAGCTTAATCATTTTTCTGACCAAAGCATTGTAGCGTCTAAACATGCTACACATTCCCCTATTGACAGAGGCAGAACAGCACAGCGCTCTGTCACAGTCCAGAATACTTTAAGGGAAGAGTAAATGACATGAGCGGACACACAGACACGCAGACATGTAGTTGCATTTGACCACGTTACGTCAGTGGCACCACTGTCTAATTCTCCAGTGTCCATGCAGCAGCCGATCTAATGAGCCGAAGGCAGGGACAGGTGAGCAGGGGCATGCACGCAGGTGATTCACGAAATGTATCACAAATCAAACACGTATCAAGTTTACCATCACCAGTGTAATCTATAAAGATCAACTATCAACCCTTCAATTGCTACCTACGAAACATGAAAGACAGGAGAGGAACATTGTTAAACAGGAGTTAATGGAAAAGTTGAACTGATAAGACAGAAATAAAGTGAATCAATGAGGTAAAACATGCAGCCTGATGCCATTTCTGGGACACTTTATGAATTTGTTAATTATTTATCAATCAAACAATCAATGAATCTTTTTTTGTACAGTATAATGCCAATTCATAACAAGCGTTATCTCAAGACACTATACAATAGAACGGGCTGAAGCTAAACTCTTTATTTCATAGATAGACATATATGCATATATATTTATTTTTCAAAACACATATACACGTATGTAAATATACATAAATCCAAAACCAACATGAATTCCCATGAGTGCAGCGTTAGGCCCAACCTACAGCGCAGTGCATCTGTAAGAGGCTTACAGTAACAGTGGCAAGGAAAACCTCTGTTTGGCAGTTAGAAATCTTGAGTAGAGCCGGTCTCATTACATTGTATGAATCATTACAATTCTACAGTTTAACACACACAAGCCCACTCTCCCTCTATCTCACTCACACATGCAACTACTCAAAGCTAGCAAGATGGATTAATATGAAGAAAGATATTTGTTTGATAAGTGAAAGATTATTTTAACAAATTCTACTTTCTGTGGTGTTTTTATATATGTATATATATATATATATATATATATATATATATATATATATATATATATATGAAAACGAAAATGAAGAAATCCATTCATGTCCAGAATAATCCAAAATGGGCAAGCAACTGCTGGTTGACATCTACATCTACTTCCTCTTCGGGTAATCTGAAAAGAAAAACCTGGAACGTTTCTTAATAAAGAGGAAGGAACACAATTTTGCCAACCATTATTTTTTTGCAAATGTATTTCCTTAGCTTGAAAGTCAAAGGGTTAATTATCATTACAATTCAGTTGTAATCAGTTGTAACCAATCTCTGATCTTTTTTAATATTTTCTTCGTCATATTTATATTTTTGCAAAGCAATCATGCCCCCCTCCTTAGTATTGTGAGTTGAGGGTACCATTACAAGTTTGGTGTACCTTAAAGAAAATGCTAACAGAAACTCAGCTAGTTCCAGCTAAAAAGGGTACAAAACAAAAACACTTAGCCCCTAAAACATATCATGAATTATCTCCTGATGTCCAGGGAGCAACAAGGGGCTGTAACAGTATTCCTGTGTGTTCCCTGTCCTCACAGATACACATAGACAACAGGAGCTGCTGATTTCTTTGCGTTCACATGAGGCCAAGCGGCAGTGCTCTCAAGAAAAGGACAAGATGCTCCCCTCATCCTTGGAGGCACAGTTGTTTTTTTCCTTTTTAAATAAACATGCTGCAGTGCCAAAGCCATTTCACATTCTGAAAAGGCGACAGTCCACTAATCTATGAATAGGAGCGCCCAGGAACCCCGGTGACAAATGTTATCTCAGCGTGGCATAGAGGGTTCAAACCCATTCAGCCCCCGACTCACAGGCCACCGCTAAGATTATGTCACCATAATCCCCAAGCAGGCTTTTTGTTGCCTAGATGGGCAGGTGATTGTATGTGCGAGCAAAACAGCAGTGCAAGGGCAGCACAGAGAAATTATTATTTATTCTTGGCATGACAATAGAGGCCCGGACAGCAGAGTGTTGTCATATTGTATGTACACATTTGAGGTTTGGGGAGATGTAATTCCAAAGGTATGAAAATACAGTAGGAGACAGATTATGTTTTTATATCAGGCCTTACATTTTACCTTTATCTGTGAAGGTGTATCCAGGAAGAAGAAACAAGCACTTTTTTGAGTTGATTGATAAAGCCCGAGTCGCCTTTTTCCAACTGGTGAGCAAACATTTTTGTAGTGGAGTGTTTGTGCATTTATGAATGTAATAGACAAGAAAATGGATCCATGGGAGAGGGGGATTGGTCAGCATAAAAAGCAAATAGTGCTCTCTGATCCCATAGGAAACAACTTCTTGCATAAAGGCAGTTATAATTGATTGTTAGAAGAGTGAGAGGGGTCTAGCTGCAGAACTTCACTCTCAAGCCTCCATCAGCCTCCGCTGTAAGGATGGAAAATGACATTTATATTGGTAGCTTAAACAAAAAAGTGATTGGTTAACACTGATGAAAAAATTTACAGAAAAATTTTTTAAAAACACCAGTGACCTGCAGACTTGAAGCACTTTGGGTGACCATGAGAGACAAGAAAAGTGCTGTACCAGTGCAAGTCAATTTATTATTTTGTTGGAACAGTGCAGTGGCAGAATTCTGATCTTAAAACATGGAGATTAAGATATATATAGACCACAGATAGGCAACTTCAGCCTATCTGAGGGCAGCACTGGTGTTAGTCACATTATAAACTTACAAGCTGCAAGATACTCATTATTTAGTATATATACTAACTTGATTAAACTAAAGAAGCATGTAGCTTTTCAAAGATTTACTTAGAAAATCCAGGTTAAAATCCAAATAGTCAGACTTCATTAAATGAGCTTAGCACAGAATTCCAAGCTCTTGAAATCCCCCTTTTTCAGTGTAATGAACACAATATTTATTGTATTTTCAAATATATTTTATTTGTGGGGTTTTTTTAGAAATCATACTAATACATTAAGTGATGCATACACAAGGTTTTTCAAAGAAACACAATTTCAATAACACAGCTAGCTGACTATTTGCTGGCTAAAGCCAGCCAAAAGGAATTTGCCTTTAGCAGGAGTTTGCTGTAAAAGTTGGATCATGTTTTGTACTTTACTCAGCAGTTGTGCTGCCCACCTACTACATCTGTGGCCTGTAATGAATCTAATTGACTGAGCAATCGTCCACTCACCTTCTGGATGTGTGTTTATTTGAAAGGTTCTTCCCTCCCCCTAGCACTGTCTATGGGCTGGTGCCTACACAACAAATTGAGAGGAGTTAAAATTGTTGGAAAATTTTCAGAAAGTGTGGAGGTAATTATACTCTGGATGTAGTCAAATCCCTGACAAATTACTTTTAGTTTAAAAGATTTGGTTACAAAAACAAATGTAAAGATGATGTTTCAGCAATCAAATCTGTAGGTGTCACTGTGGGAAACCTCTAAGCTTTTCACTCTGAACCTGTATGTGACATGTGTTAAGTCTATCCCACCATCCCCCATGGACAAGTACCAACAGATGCCATAAACCCACCTCGCAAAAACTGCAGTGCAAGTGATTTTTTAAATACTTGTGCTCTAACCAAACATGGTATCCTTATTCCAACTAATTTTAATTCAATTTGATGTAGAGTTGACATTTAAGTAGTAAAGACTATACTTATGAGTGAGTGACTTCTTAGTACTTCGTAGAAATGTAAATCAAAAGTCACATTGTTAGTTGTTATGAAGTTTTAACTTTTAACTTCAAAATGAGTTGACAATTACACTTGATGAGAGTTAAAGTACTAACTCTCCAAAAAGAGTAAAAACAACACTTTGGGGTTTGGACCCATGTAGACACTTAGAAAGTGTTAATATTAACTCTGGTAGTGTTAATTTGTTAATGCGGATTTTGCTGTGCAGATGGACTTTTGAAATAATATATTTTGAACTGTCTGGTGTGTCAGTTTATACGCAATAACCACTCAACTGACATAGAAAGTAAGAATGTTTACCACAGAAATATAGTTAAGATGATGGCAAATGGCCAGGGGTGCAGCCAGGAATTCTGGGTCCCATGAAAAGATATCAGACTGGGCCCTGTCCCAAGCAGCTCTACAAAGTCTCTCAAACCAAGCATCTGTAAAGCAAATTAATAATTTAATACAATGTAAATGAACTGCTTCTATTTATTACAGCTACCTTGTCTGTTTAAGATAAAACTTTGCTTTGAAGAGTGGAGAAAACAATATTCAGCAGAAAATTATACATGGTAAATTTAGCAAGCCCCTTTATCCTCTAATAAATGGTCTTAAGAGCCTCTTTTTTTATATAGATACATTTCATTTTATAGGAATTTAGAAATGCAAAAAAAATGCCTGAAAATCTTCTTTTTTTTTTTTTTTTTTTTAATAAAGAGCAAATCAATCTTAAAACACTTATGGTAAAATGTTTCTAGTATTGTAATAATCTTAGTAATAATCTAGTCCTTTAGAGCAGGAAGAGGTGGGAGCTACGAGCAAAACGACAGCAGGAAAGACAGCTCATACAGAGATTAGCTCAGATGCTAAAAGCTTCAGAAGCAGTTTTATCTGTCCTTGACTGCATTTTTTATTAAGTGAAAAAAATTAACATCAAAAACTTCTCTAAGGATGTTTTCACTCCATTCTGACATGTTTTGCCAAGAGTTTAGTTTACAAAGTGGCTTAAATTCTGACCTTGAGACTGCAGCAGTGGCACTCGCCTAACATATCATCTGATTGGCCTGTAATGTCTGTGACTGATGGAACAATCGTCCAATCACCTGCCAGATTTGCTTTTGAAAGGTTCTGCCCATTCCCAAACACTTACTATGGGCTCTCTTCCAGATGGACTACTGACATGTATTGAACGGCCCATCTGGTGCGTCAGATTATCAGTCATCAGCACTTAAAATCTTCCTACCCCCACCTCCCCACCCCTCCCTGTAGGTAGCTAGCACCAGCATTACTTATATTAGCCATACTTGACACTGCAAACAAATCTCACATTATTTACCCACTGATGCTGTGATCTTGTAATAAATAAGGAATGCCATATTTAGTTATTTTCCTGACTGCTTTCCTAACTCATGAATAGCTGGCTAGATGCTGTTTTAATCTGCTTCCTACTGGATGTGAAATTATCCTTCTGGGGGCATCCCTAGTTTTGCTCACTTAAAGAAAAGTGGTTTTATAATAGCTTCTCTTCTTATTCTTAGATATAAAGGAAATTCCTCACCTATACAGGATACACAAAGCATCCATTCACCTCCTGCTTATTCCATCCACCTTATATGATTTAATTGGGTTTGTATTGCCTTTAATTTAAATGATGATGCAGCCTTGGATGAGGTCACTCTCGGGGGTTGTGATTCGGTGCAAAGTAATTGAGGTTCCCTCACTGGACGAGGTTTGGGGAATTAATCGCTGGACGCTCAAGGACACTGAACCAAGATGTCCAGAAATAAGACAGGATTAATTGAAAATCTTAATTACTTTCTAAGGGCATAAACATCTCAATATCAATTAAAATGTGTTTCCAGCACACTTAGAGGATATGAGGTGCAGCAGTTAATTAGATGTAGAGACTGACGGGTGAGCTCACCGGTTTTCAATATAAGCCCTTCAATTGAACTGCTATGATTTGAGGGCATAAATAATGCATGTGCAGGCTTTACTTTTGGAGCATTTGTACCTGTTATGTGGAAATGTTCTGAGTCGCTAATTCAAAGTTGAACAAAGTTGAAGGTTAGATAGATAATATAAAGCAAGGCGTGTTCGGGTTATAATTCGACTTTCTTAAATTATAGAGTGCATATTAAGCAGAGTTATATGACTGGGGCCAACAGGGAAATAATATCCTCCAGCCGCTTCGCTAGTGCTGTGCGGTTGACTGAGCAGATAAAAGCTCGGGTAAAAATGGCTAGTGGATGAGGAAATGTTTTGGAGGTGTAACAGTGATTGTTATTCAAGGGACAGCCTCCCACCACAGCTGCCGGTGTGGCCTTGAGGCCTGTCTGTCATCTCGCTGAATTTCACACTTCCTATTTTCTCCTCCTATTTATTCATTTATCCATCATTTTTCTTAATTTCACATTATCTTTCGGGAATTGTTCAAGGCCTTTTGTTTCACTTTATGTTATCCTCCCTCTTCTTCCTCCTCCAGCAGCCGCCTCTTTCCGGCTCCAGCCGAGAAAAGGGACCAGTCATGAGCCATTTAACCATGGGAAAGCAGGAGGGCCCCTCTAAACTGGTATTTCTGAACCAATCTAGGTAGTGTATTCGAATTGCAGAGTAACAAATGGACAGTGGAAGGGGTTTGTAATGGTGATTAGAGTCTGAAATTGGTTCAGATTTACAGTGTCAGTCAGAGATGGAGGGAGAGGAATAAGCAGTCTAAGCGGTCTAATGGATCCATCAGCTTGCTTCGGCTGCTCAGTGGGCCGAGTGGGGTCACCAGCCATCCGCAGGCACCACAAAAGCACTTCAATTTTGTTAGGAAATGTATCAATTTAACTGACTCGAGCGGCACACTGAAAACCTAATGAATCTGGACTCAATTTTCCAGCACACTGCCTCTATGAACCGGAGGAAACAATGTTGGTGGTGAGGGGTGAAGCCAGGCCACGGTGATTGGCTGCCTCTGACTTCCCGGCCCCCGGCGCGACCAGTCAGGAAAACAGGGGCAGGCCTCCGTTTATCTATTGATAGTGGCAGCGCCGACTGCTGTCACTCATCTAACAATCACGTCATTAAAGGTAAATTGGCTTCTATTTCAGCGGGATGATAATGCTAATTGAGTGGCAAAACATAATACCAGGAACTGTTGTGTGCCGTTAAGGGGAGGAGGGGGACAGATTAAATGGCCATACAATGGTGGGCGTCAGGCATGGCAGATGTTGCTTTGTGCTGAGGACTGCATTGACATATCTCTTGCTTGTCAGGCCGGGGCTTTAGAAGAGACTTACAGGACAGGGGACCAGATGGTCTCATAGAGAGGCTGAATAAAGCGGTTAAACAGGCGCACAGTTTAAAGCTAACAGAAACGTGGTAAATAAATAAAAAAGAGTGGCACAGCTTTATCGATCGAACAACCTGATGACCGGCTAATGAAGGGACTCAGGTTTGTGGTTTAGGTGCTTATTTAGCAGCCAGGCACTGATCACCACTCAGGCTGTTTTCTGTAGAGCTGTCAGCCAGCTTCTTCCGATTGGCTGGAAATCATGGGTAATGAGGATGATTCTAAGGGCCCACGGCTGACACAGTTTGTAGAAATACTGTAATAATAGAAAAAACACCAACAAGATGAATATTCATTTACTCTCCACTTACACTTTGTAGAAAATACATTTTTTTTGTCTTTGTTTTGTTTTCATTGCAAAGAATGTAACATTCAGGCATCCTCTGTGCTGCTAAACTGAAAAAGATGACCTTCATAACAGTGGATCCCAAGTGGTGGGTCAGGACCCATGAGTGGGTCATGAAGCTGCTCTCACCGGGTCTTAATGTGTGCCTCAGAAATGTGGCAAAAATTCAATGACAGAGGCCTTAGGAGGTTATACATCCATTTATCTCATCCAGTAGCAATGTACTGTTCACAAGCATGTCGTATCAAAGAGGCGATTATGGATGTGAATGAAAAAATTGTGCTCTAATTTGGCCCTCTTCTTTAGACTGTTTTAGACAGAATTAAAGTGAAAAAAAAAACACTCCAGCACACCATGAATATATGGTGTGATGCTGTAACAATAATTTTTATTGTGGAAATTGATCAATAGATAAACACAGATTATCACAATGTATACACATACCTTTAAGAGGTCAAACACTGCGAATATTAAAAAAAAGCAAACATGGTACCAGATGAGGAGTTTGGAGTTAAAAGATTCGACTCTTGATGCTTAGCTGAGCCACAAGATTGGAGTCACCAAAAATAACCTTTAAAATCCATTCTTGATGTTTTTTAACAATATATATATTCTTCTCTGTTACAAGAGGACACTCGTGCTCTCTTTGGATCTTGCCTTTTTAATTTTTCTTATTTGGATTAAATTTTATTTTTTGAGATATCTAGAAAATAGACACAATTTTAGTTATCAAAGGAAAATTGAGTAAAATATAACATACATGAAATTGGAGGGTTATATTTTCAGATGGAAGTGGTGGTGGGTTCACATTACCACTTCAGAAACACTGCTTTAGAGCATTTCTGAGAGCCCAAAATGACAATGCCAGAGACAAGGAAACACAAATGTAGATGTTGTACGCAGGGGTGGAAAGAGTACAAAAATAATGTACCTCAGTAAAAGTAAAGCCACTTCAATATATTTTAAGTACAAGAATCACCCTATGAGTCTAGTTTAAAAGTATATAAAGTACAGACAAATGTGAGTGTACTTAGTGCAAAAAAGAAAACAGAGTGTGATAAGTCAACCAGTTCCAGTGTATCATACAATGATAAATGTAAAAATATTTGACTCAAAGTATAAGACATAACCAATTTAAGTATTATGATACTTTCGTATCAGTTATAATGACGAAATTTATACAAAACTTTTTGATGAAACACTTTGATCGGTTTAGCTTGTCATATTACTATTTTTACACATTAGTCTGCTCTTATGACAACGTAACTAAGAACAACTCCAACTCCAAAGATACTTAAGTTTAAGTAAAAGTAGTAGTTTGAAAAATAAAAAAATCTAACGGTTCAAAATCATAAAAGGTCACTCAGTGACAACAGCTTAAGTAAATTAAGTTAGTTACTTTCCACTCATTATACACTTTCTGATAGGCCTCTTCAAACAAGTCTAAACACCAAAGAGCATATCAGCCCTGGTAATTAAATCTGATTTAAGGAATATGTTTTGATTTTAATTTATGTTTTGTTTTCACAATAAAGGGTGAAATATATGATTTCAAAGCATTAAAGGTGGGTGGGGGGTGAGGGATTATGAAAGGCATCTTGCAGCATGCCCCCCCCCCACCCCTCTGTCTTCTGCCCTCCAGCAGGGGTTCAGCGCCCACTTTAGGAATCAACATCCCTGAGGATCATAGTATGGCAATTTGCAAAGTTATATAAAAAAAAATGTTGTTTGGCCTATAGGGTTTTAGAAAATATGTTAGGTTTAAAGAATGTACATTTTTAGCACTTTTGGATCCTAAAAAACAGTAAAATCCTGTTCAATGATAAAAACCAAATTCCAGAAAAGTGAGAGAGAATAGAGGCAAGAAAGCACATTTTCACATTTGTTGTTGTAACTCACTGTATACAATTGTCATGTTTTAATATAATAAACACAAATATGTGCACTACTTAGTACATTACTATATTTTTAACTCGTAATAAACAAGGTTCTGGGTCCTGGGGAGGGGGAGGGCGGGGCTTGATTCTCCTCAAGTACAACTGGTGGCCCCTGGGGTCTTGCGTGATGCCTTTCCTTGGCACCCACAATTCCTGGCAGCACTCCTGATCATGGGGCTGCTCATAGCTGAGGTCAGGGAATATTGTAAAAGCCTTGTATTCTATTCACCGGAGTTTAGTCCTGTGATAGAATCTAATGTTGCATAAGTAGATTAACTAACTCAGCTGACACCCATTTGTAGGATTACGTCGACATTTTTTTAAACGATACAGCGCACCTTGGCTGTGCGTCAAGTGCATCTGTAGTTTTTAATGTGTCTCTGTGCTCCACACTTACAGAGCAGAATATAATGCTGGCTGTCAGCCTGTTATGGAGTTGAGAGGCTGCCCCTCCACTTGACCTCACCATTATGGTGAGCACTGATCTCATTTGACAAGGCTGGCTGGAGCAGCCCTCAATGTCTGACAAGTCTTTGGAGAAAATCCCCCTCAATGCAGTATTAATATTAAATGGAATGAGAGTGGAGGGCCGGTTATAATCAGGGAGCATCAAATCCAAGAGTGTAGAGCCCGCCTTCATTTTGAACTCTGAAGGAAGGACATTAATGTAGAAGAGGTTTGTATGATTAAGTTATATGTTACAGCAGGGAGGGCATCTGTGGAAAACCAAGAGGAGCATATTCATTTTATTCTCACTGCCAGAGGGACACATTTGACAGAATTTGTCATACCAACATGTTTCTTAATAGCAGATGCAAACAGTAGTGCTACCTTTAATGAGCCAAACAAAGATTTAGACCACTTATAGCTACAAACCTAAATTCCAAACAAATTAGGATGCTGAATTACATTAAATGTGAAAAAAAAAATAGCAAACAGTGATTCCCATGCAACCAGTTTAAGTATATGCAGCACAAAGAGAAGAACTGTTATATGTAACCTGAAAAAGTTCATTTATTCATTTTCTATACCACTTATCCCTTTCGGGGTCACGGGGGGGCTGGAGCCTATCCCAGCTGTCATTGGGCGAGAGGTGGGGTACACCCTGAACAGGTCACCAGTCAATCACAGGGCCACATAGAGAGACAGACAACCACTCATGCTAACATTCATACCTAGGGGCAATTTAGAGTCACCAATTAACCTAATGAGCATGTTTTGGTCTGTGGTCTGCAGGAGGAAGCCAGAGTACCCAGAGACATGCACGGGAAGAACATGCAAACTTCATACAGAAAGGCCCTGCCCAACCCGGGGATCGAACCGGTGACCTTCTTGCTGTGAGGCACATGCACTACCTGCTGCACCACTGAAAAAGTTAAATGTAAAAAATAAATTACTGTTCAGATTACTTGTGAAAAAAAAAGGTCTTCGGAAAAATAGATGTTAACTGGTATCTGAAAATTGTATACAACAGTTTATATTTTATGTTTTATGTCCTCTCATTGTTGCTGTTTGCATTTTCCGTCATTGGGTGTCACATGACCTCCTACTTGTAGCTACCTGTATCATTCTTCAACATGCTGACACATATCTAGACTAGACTACACAAGAAAAGTGCTTTATAAGTGCAGGACCATATCAATCAATGATTGGAGTCCCTTGATTTTTTTCACCTATTTTAAAATTAACTTTGGTTAAAAATGACTTGAAAATATTTTATTTATTTCATATTTCTGATATAATTGTGTAGCACAGGTAAAATCAATCAGACCAAAACTGTTGACTCAGTTAAAAGGACATAGATAAGAATTCACCTAAAAAATTCTATATTTTACCAACAGTACACAAGTTTAAAAAAGTTGAACAAGAAATAAAAATGCAGTTATCTGGTTTTAAAATAGAGCTCTTCCATTGATTTTCACATTGTTACTACACATCTGAACCCATTGGAGCACCCAACCTATTTTTAACTGCAACAATCTGTGATAAACTTTGTATGCTTTTTTGTTTGTTTGTTTGTTTGTTTGTTTTAATATGTAAATATCCTGGAATTTATTAATACAGCATATTCCTAGACCAGTTGGGACAGGAGTTCATGTATAGCATTGTTTTATAACTTGTCCTGAATAACACTCTTAAAGCATCAAGGATTGATACTCAGTGTGTGTGTGTGTGAATATATGTGTATATTTGTTTACAAGTTCAGACTTCCCCTTTGTCTTTTTGCTACATTTATTCACAAACAGGTTGAAAGGGATTTTCCACATTTCTTTGTGCTGTGATTATCTTCAATTTACACGACACAGATTTTCTGGTATTTGGGTTTATACTTTTTCAGATGCAATTCATGTTGAATCTAAATTCTACTGACATATATTCACCTATGGCATCGTATTACTTTGCTTGTTCACTGATTTTTTTGGTTTAATTTGATTTATTCTCTTTCTGTTCTTGGTATCGCTGCTTATTTTCATCTTCCTGGTCCCCATGGTCTCAATTTATGTCCTAGGTTTGAGTGTTGCATGAGTTTGAATTATGGTTTTCATAATGGTACCTGTCTTTACTTTTATCTATTATTTTTAAAGTCAGGTACAGAAGCACAGTTTACTGTTAGACTGTATTTTATTACAGAAAAAAAGCAGAAACTGATTATTCCATTTAAGTTTTATATATAAATAAATATATAAAAAATTAAACCTTTGAGATAACAAAGGTCACATTTTGAGTTTCTTAATTTCTTGTTTAAGTGGTGTGTTATTGAATTAAAAACTAATAGGAAAGGTCACATGACAAGGAAGTTAAAGTAATAACCTCAAAATAAAAGCAAAGGGATCAGAATAAGTGTTAAAGGTATATTTTATTTTGGTCTTACTCCTTAACATCCTTGTCATGTGACTGCCCCTGTTTATTTATTTTTTCCGTACCATAATTTTGATACAAGAAAAAACAAAAACAAAATTGGACCTTTATTTGAAATTGGTCTCCCATTTTTCACTCCCACAATGAAAGAAAAGTGGGCAGCATATGATTCTGATCTATTCTCTTTGCTTGTTTCAAACTTAAAATTATCTTCAGCATTTTCTACCAAGTATCAGCGAAATAGTTATTTTTTAATGCAACATATGAAACTATACTCTGTCCATCACATTGTTTTATCTTTGTATTATCTAAAGCAGTTCATCATTTCATCATTTTTTTCCTTTTTTGTTTCTGACAACAAACCAACCAGGAAGAGAATTATTTTGTTTGTTTTTACAGAAAATAATAAAGGTTTATGTCATTTAATTTAGTTTCTATAAAGCAAACAGATACAGATGATTCAGGATCTCACCAAACCTGTGCAGAACATATACCGTCCGTACACATCACTTTATTTTCTGCTTCCCCTCAATGAGCAGACAGCAGGTTTATAGCTTTGTTTATTTCAGCAGGAACAAACACAAACAAGCAGATAGATTTGTGCCGAAGCCCAACGGAAAAGAGAAGTTAGAGATGCTATTTTACAGGTTGGAAGTGACTATTTCATTTTTTCTCTCCTGTCCATCCCCAAGGTGTTTGACTGTGAGACATTTAATCGAGGGACTAGCAGTTTCATATCAGTAACAAAAATCAAATAATGCAAGATGATTTACTCCCCCTAGCAACTAGGGAGCGTACTCTTAGCAACCAGCCAGGCCCAGGGCTTCGGTGTAATCAGCTTGAAAATATTTCAATTATTGTGTTGATTTTAGTGGATTTGAGAGGCGGCCAGCGTGTGCCATAGTACATTCAGCCCATGACCTGCAGAGGAAAGCATTGATTTAAACAGGTGTCAGAGAGGAAACGTAGAGGCAATTTAAATGGGAATAGGATAGCAAAGTCGTTGAGCATTGTTCAGTGCATGTGTGACATCCACCCGATGCCGACAAATCAATGCAGCTCAGCTCAACTAAAAAAAAAAAAAAAAAAAACTACCTGGAGGAATCATCTATCTGCCATGGATCATTGGAGAAAAAGGATTGCTTTTTCTTTCCCTGCGTCGCTTTGTCTCTTCTATTGTTTGTACTAAATAAAATGGGACTCTTAGCACATTATACTTATTGAAGGCTTCTTGATCCTGTCACTAAAACCAGTTCAGTAGATGACACACTGAGAGGAAATCCTTGTTACCTCCCTTATTATCATTTGATACAACTTGTAAAATAAAGAGCTACAGAATAGCTATATATTGGGCTTTTTCAGCGCTAATTTAATGGAATATCATTTTCAGAAGGAATTTACTGGAAATTTCACCATCCCTGTATTATGTTAATACCTGCTTCAGTGTTTGTTGACAGAAATATAATTAGGTGTTTTAACCTTATAAAGCAAAATAAAAGCCAATAATAAGGACTGAAATTTTGAGTTTAGCTTCTTAAAGTCTTCAAGCTCTCTTTTTGAAATAAAAGTAAAACATTTGTGGTGAAAATGAAAGTGCAGGAGGTATTAAGTCTTCAAGATATGCTCCCATGACACTGCAACTATTTTGTCCTCTGTGTTGGACATGAATTTGCTAAGTCTATTTAAAAAGCCCTTTGAGTTAGTTATCCAGCTGTCTGTATGTGTGTTCCTTGGATTTCTAAAATCAAACCAGGTCTTCCTTGAGTCAAAGCAGACATTTGTGGAAAGTAAATTAAAAAAAAAATCTAAACATTGTTGAGATATTCAGTTAACAAGCAAGGGATGAACATGGGGCTCTCCTTTAACCTATGACCTCGTTAACGAATTAGTTAATTTTTTAGTAAGACTGGAAATTTATGCGAAGTTTCAGGAAAATTCATCAAAGCATTGTTGGCATGTTGTGTTTACATGCTAAGGATGAACGTGAAGCGGCATAACTGTGACCCTTAACATATGACTTCAGTACAAGTTAGTTTATTCTAGATTCAGAGTGGATATTTGTAAAACGTTTAAGGAAACACATCAAAAGATATTGGCTTAATGAGCAAAGGATGACATGAGGCTCAAGGACCTCAAGGACTTTTTATCGTAGGATCTAAGATCAGTACATCCTTTAGTCAGAATGGGCATTTGTGCCAAGTCTAAAAAAGACTCCTTACAGCACTGTTGAAATATCAGGTTAAAAGCAAAGGATAATTTGAGTCTCCATGAGGTATACATTTACTCTAGGAGATGTACACTAATATGTACATTCTTCAGAGTGGACATTTCTACAACGTTTGAAGAAAATTTCTGAATGCATTTTCATAATGTTCACTAGATGGATGAAAAGAGAAACTTATAACCTTAACCTTGATCTAAAATGCCTGAAACCAATCCCTTAATCCCTCTTAGTCTGAGTGGACAGTTGTAAAGAGCTGAAATCAAATCTCTTGAGGCATTCTTGAGGTTTTGTTTACGGGCAAATGTCGCTCCATGACCTAGACCTTTCGTCTCTGACCTCCATTGATTTAGAAAGCTAGTGATGAACATGAGGCTCCGTGACCTACACCTTCACCCCAGAATATAGAAGCATATAAGTCTATCCTTGAGTGAATGTGGACATTTGCACAAAGTTTGTACACTGTAAAAACTGGGTAGGGCCTTGAGGAACCTCTAAGATAAGATAAGATAAGATATTCCTTTATTAGTCCCACAGAGGGAAATTCCAAGAAAGAAGAGTTTCCTGGAGAATGCTCTAGGTTCCTTTAAGAGCTTATGGGCTACTCCAAGAACCCCATGAGTTCATCAATGCACCTATAGGTGCCAGGAAGAACTTATAAGGATCATCAGTATGAAAACAGGTGCTTCAAAGAACCATAACAAAGTAATGTAACCCCTTTCAAAGGTTCCTCAGAGCACCCAAAGAGGTTCCTCCACAGTTGCAAATTGAAGAACCTCTAAAGATCCTTGAAGAACCACCAAAGGTTCTTCAAGGATCTTTTAGTTTTTACAGTGAGAACTCATCACAGCATTCTTGAGATATTGGTTTCACAGGAAAGTGATGAACATTGGGCTCCATGACCTAGACCTTTGCCCTGTGACCAAGAACTTAATGGTCCATTCTAATGTCTGAGTGAAAATTGGTGTAATTTTTGAGGAAAACTCATCACAGCATTCTTGAGATTTCACAAGCAAGTGATGAACATGAAGCCCCATGACTGTGACCCAGCTCTATGACCTCTGCTACCAATTGCTTCATTCTTGAGTCAGAATGGACAGTTGTGCAGAGCTTGGAGAAAACCCATGAAAGTATTATTCAGTAATATCAACATGCAAGAATTGAGCACAAGGCAGCATGATCTTGACCTTTAACCCCTAAAAGAAACCAATCAGTTTATTTCTCGGTCAGAGTGGGCACTAATTCAAAGATCGAAGTCCTTTGAGGCATTCTTGAACTATCTGTTCACTAGCAAAGGGTGTTACTCTTGAACTTGACCTTTAACCTCCCAAATCTTATCAGTTCATTCTCGAGGAAGAATAAGGATAATAATTTATAGCATAAAGGAAATCTTGAGTTTTTGACATAAAAGGTTCACAAGCATCCACAACTGTGCTTGACTTTGTTATGTAACTGTATTTGTCAATTAAATTTATTGGTAAAATAAAATGGAATCATTTTACTTCATCTGGTAAAGAGAATCTGCAGGGCAGTTGTGTCTTTAAATCTTCTGTTTTCTTTTTTCCATCCTGTCACATATCAAAATGCAGCTTTCATATTAAATGTGTAAGGACCAAGTGCAATGCAAAAGAAACACTAAACTAACTTATTTCCCTATAAACATGTTGATTCTGGACATAATGATATATACACAAAGTTATATAATAATTAATCAAATTTAAGTTTAATACTCTTAACTATGTTATTCCCTCAACCCTTTATATGATGCAGAACTGTCTTTGATTCATGTGTTAACATTTCATGATTTTTTTTTTATCAGTAAAGAGAATTGCTTGAAATGTTTTAATTTAAAGTGTTATATTTCAAAGATATTCACAGTTTTTCTTTTTTAAATCTGCAGTGATATTTTCATCTTTGAGTGGGTTTTATTCAAATAACGTAAATGTTCTTGTTTCTTTTAGTGACAATACCACACAGCAATTAAATGTGTTGCACGTGTTTTGTGTTTCCACTGAATGACTTGGATTTGCAGCATGAAACAAGTCTCGTGTTGATAACAAAGCGCACACTGTTAGAATGTGGACATAATGCGTAGGTGTTATGTGTTACTGCTGGCTGGTGTGCATTTGTGTTTTTTTCGTCTTCAAGTGTGAGTTTTGTTCATTTAGAGAAAAAAAGACCTATGACTGCAGATAAAAGTTCAAGAATTTATTGAAATTCAAAGTTTTTAAATTGATGATCTTTTGGCTCATTATATCCAACTCCAATTGCGCTGCATTTGTGTGAAAAGAATCCAAGTTAAAGGGCAGTTCTACACTTTCATGTTAGTTTGTATGTGATTTCTGATTTCGGCAGTAATCTAACTTAGTAAGATGTTTTATTTGCATTTTTTTAAATCAAATTGTACCATTGGCTGAGAACAAAAGACAGTTAATGTCCTCATGTGACACTGCAAGTCAGGGCTGACCAGTCTTTTTCATCCTTAAACATGAAAATACACATGGGAAAAGGATTTTTTAGCATAACAATAGCAAAAGTAGTTGTTACACAAAAAAGTACGAAAAAGTCAAAGAAATGCAGCTGTTTTTTGGCAAATGAAATAAGCACAATCTTTTTTTTTTTACTTTTGGGGCTCTATTTTCGTAGACCAGGCGCAGGCGTGGCACAGCTGCCCTGCGCTGCGCCTGCGCCACGCCAACGGGGTGTGTCCAGGGCATTTTGCAATTTTCTTGCATGGCGCAGTACAGCACAGCGAGGCGCACCCACGACTCCGTCCCTCTCACCGGCGCAAGTGGCAAGGAGGGAGGAGAGAAGGCGTGAGTGGGTTTAACACAGCCGAGTGTAATCTTCACCAATCAAATGAACTCCTCTCCTTGCCTTAAGATATGCTGCTGGTAAGGCACAGTGCCAATTTCACCTCATCATTGACGAAGACAGCAGCAGCAGCAGCAGCTCCAGGCGGCCAAACTTCTCCCAGGAGGAAACTGATGTGCTGGTCCGGGAGGTTCAAGCTTGCAGTACCAGAATATATGGTAATGCGAACAGACCTCCACGGGCTGATGATGCAAAAACAGTCAGGGAGGAATTTTTTAATATAGTCAATCAAGTTTGCCCAGATATTCTGAGAACCGCTGCCCAATGTAAAAAATGGTTCAATGATGTAAGGCGAAGGGCCAAAAGACAACTGTCGGATCAAAGAAGGCCCCTCCACCAGCATCACGAGGAGCTCAGCAGAGGACATCACAGAGCTTCCATTAGGACGAACGTCTCTGATCTGACATCAGATGTGACGGGACAATTGTTATAGATACAAATGTATATGCTGGTTCAGACGATTACATTAAATAGTGGTTGCTGTGATTGTTTATTGCATTGAAATGTGCCTGACACTCTGGATAACTGCCTGTGAGGTTTTGGTGATGTGTGCGCACTGTGCACCTGTCAGCCAAATTACCACTGCACGGGGTGCGCCTCGCCTGCACCGAGAATAGACCAGGTTGGAGCTGGCGAGCTTTCAGTGCACCTTCCGCGCAGTGTTTCGGCACAAAATTGTCACTGCCGCAAGCTGAATCTGTCAACACCTCCCCCTGGTGCACTGCCACACCCATCTCAATGCAGCCGGTCTACCAAATTGCCAAATTGGCTGTGAACGGTGGTGCGCCGAACCAAATTACCGCCACCCTGCGACACCCTACATTGCGTCAGGAATATAGAGCCCTTGGTCATCAAACACACCTCAATCTAAACCTTTTTTGGTTTTCATAAAATCAACAGGGCTAGATTTTAGGGGTTTGTATTGGAAAGAATCTGGTGAAACAATATGACAGTACAACACAGTAGGGCTGAAAATATAGTTTGTCATGGAAAATTGTGACACTTCAGTATAAAAAGCATTTTCTAATCATTGTCATTCATAAAAAGCATGGTCCTTGCAACATGGATAAACCTATAATAATAATAATCAAAATAGTAATATGCCTCGCAATGCTAACAATTAGAATTATTTTCTTGCATTCTGGTACTTCCATCCTAAGGCACAGTTAGATATTTTTCCCTTTCCCAGGTATCTAAACTGCATCTCTGTATTTATCTTCATAAGTTTGCATTGTCTGTTTGCCACCAGCAAGACTGTATGTGCACAGCTGCTGTGACTTACTCATGATGTCTCCTTAAAATTGGTGCATGAATTGTCAGCTTTAAAAAAGCAAAATTTAGCTTAACTTAAGTGCAACAAAATGCTGTTGATTCATATGTTACACTAGAAAGCACTTGGAGAGTGCAAACCTCCGCCAAGGTAGCTCACATGTTGCTGTTACATCTATAAGCATTAGTTTCATGATAAAGTTACCATCATACCAAATCTGAGTATTTTTAAGTAGGGCCATTACCAACATGTCCTGAAAATTTCAGCAAAATCTGTCCACTAGTTTTTGAGTAATCTTTCTGACAAACAAAAGACAATCAAGCAAACAAACAAACAAACAAACATACGCCGGCAAAAACATAACCTCCTTGGCGGAAGTAATATCTATAGGACAGCCACTGTTGTCTAGAGGGGTAAGCTTTGCTGCTATGGTCAAGAGGTGAGCTATCAGCAAGTTAGGCTTAATTCCTTATAAAGTATTGGAATGGTTCCACATTAACATAGCCTTGGTCACTGCCCTCCTCCATCCTTCTGAAGCTCCTTTTATCTGTCAGTGGGTCAGCGTTGCTCTAAACAGCAATTTTACTGCTGTTGAAAGTCTATAATTTAGCACACAGGTAGTGGGTCTCATGAAAAATACTCTGAAAATACTTAATAGACTTTAAGTTTAGGTTAAAATGAGGTGATACTTAACTTTGATATCATGATGGGGTAAAGTGTGACATCTTGTTGTAAGGGGAGAATTCCTGGTAGCACTCCTGCTTTTAAAGACCTGGAAGTTTATTTTCTTGTGATCCTAAAGAAAAAAAATAATTAACAGCCACAGCATGTTGAGGAAAAACAGATATTTTCTAAGGTAAAATTTTAGTAATTTGGCTAAAAAATATGTATTAATATGGGCAACAATACCTCTCGTGGCACTGTATGGAAGTAAAACCAAAATATTCTTTGGATGTGACCTGGAATCAAGACGTGACCAGAAAAAGGATAAGATTCACGGCCAGATAAGTTAGTTGAATTTAATTACGAGATAAAAAACTCAAGTCCTCAGAAAACTGAGCACTTTGACATAAAGCACATTAATAACTAAGGTTAAGAACAAAATTTGGGTTTGACAAGAATTTTAACTTCATTGTTCAACCCATGTCCCATCTGTTAACAAGGCAAGGGCAGGGTTTATGACCTTTTTAGACAGTCAGCAGATGGATCTCAAAGTGTTTGGGCTTCACTCTTATGCACCTGATTCTTTGTCCATCTTAATCGAGCATTGCAAGATTTTGCAGGCCAACTAGGAAGCTAGCAGTACACAGGTTTCATTGACAAAAGGCCACTGAGAAAAACAAAGGATGGAGGCATTATTGTTGACACACGCAAGTCTTTTCTTATTACGATAATCTTTGCTTTTTAATCTTTTAAAACAAAATGCATAAACAAAATGTGGAAGGGTAAAGGGCTAATGCTGGTCTATCAAGGAACTACAGCACAGTTGACTTACTTCAGCGTCACTACAAGTTTAGCAACAAACTCTGTGGTCCTGATCAAAATGTTGTTGCTATCCGTAATATTTGAACCCCTGTAACATTTTGCCTTTACTATGAACATTATTGGGGGCAAGATGGGGGAAGAATTTGACCCCATCTCTGTTGTCTCTAGAGGTAGTGTCAGAGGCATAACATTGGTGAAGCAAGAGTATGTTATCAAGTTATCCAATGTTAAAATGAATGTTGAATTCTGAAGGATTTTGGGTAAATGGCAAAGAAAACAAGATGGCTTGATGTTAGATTAGGGTTTTCAAGTGTACTACAGATAAAATGTCCATTTTACAGCAGCTGTGCATGAATAACTAACATTTAATAATTTACACTCTGTGTGACTGTGACCTACATGGTTATGTCTTCATAGGAGCAGTCTCAATATTTAATAGCCATACTTATTTTTTCTTACACGTGTGAACAATAAAAGTATGTAAAATTTTGTTGGTGATGCATCTTAGTCTGCATGTTTTCTCTGGCTATTGGTCTGTCAAACATTGACATACCATGAAGCATAAATGTCAAACGTGTATGATATTAATATTTTTAGACCGAGGTGCTCTCACCCAGCTGGGAGTGTAAAAAAAAAATTCTGACAGGGCCCAAAATCTTGCTTGAAATCATCTTTTTTTTTTTGTTTGTTTTTTGTTTTTTGTTTACTACTAACTAGAAGGGCAAAAATAACAAAATGTGACTAGAAGTAAAATATGTTTTGGTCTAAGAACCAAGAAAAAGGTAAAATCATACATAGCACACAAGGTTGACCATGCTCTGAAGGTTCTTCCTGTAGTTGGTCAAAAAACACATGGCAAAATTGGTAACGTGACTTTGTTCTTGTTCTGACAATAACCTTAGAGTTTAGGTAATATATGAGCATGAAGTATTTATTCATTTATTTTTCTTCTTTTAATACTCTAGCTCTGCAGTTCTCGGTCCTCATCAAACCTGGAAAAAGATTTGAAAAAGTGTCATGTTGGAGAGGTGCCAATGTGTGTGATCACATTAATCGTCTGACAGGATCTCACTTCCAGCGGTTAGTCCATTATGATTCACACTGATGTGAGGTCTAGGTGTCAGGTGTCATAATTTAATTGTGTTGTTTTCTATTTCTCAGGAAGACTTTAGGGAGACGGGAGACGAGTAATGTAGCAAAGTCCACCTCTGCCCGCTCTCATTCCAGCTCTCTCTTTCTCTCTCTCTCCTCTTAATTGGAGACACTGGGGGTTCACATCACTTTTCACTTTAATCTTGACCTTAGAAGATAAACCACTGATAAAGATGAGAATCATTATCTACCCAGAGAATTCAAGGAATAATTTCCTCGGCTCATGTTCTATTCATTAATGGGAAAGCACTTTTGTAGTGGAGGATATCTTGGATTTGCAGACATGCTATAAGATCTCTGACAGAGCCAGCCTTTGTCAGAAACTCTCTGTTGTCTGGCCTTGTATTTTTGAAGAAGGGGGCTCTTTATAATGCTTTTAAAAGTAGTATTTTTAGCATGTGACTTCACTTCAAAACAGCTGTTTAAAAGAGACTCAGCAGGTGTTTATACTAAATTAAAATATACTGAGGATCTGAAAATATGGTTGACATTTCAAAATATCATGTAAGACTTCTTAATGAGCACAGCTAGATGAATTCACGTATATCAGTAGCCAAAACAATGAAAGAAGTAGTTATCATGCAGGTTATTAATGAAATACAGTCAAAAGAGCTACTTTTTTGTTACAACTCAGACTTGGTAATATGTCAGGCTGACTTGCTCACAGAATACAACCTTTTCAAAGTGTTAAGAAAAAGTGGTCTATATGAGCATGTTTTTACAATTATGATGAAAACAAATCTAAGATGTAAAGAGGACATATTTTGCCTGGAATCAGGATCATATATTCATCTTTAATGACCACTAGAGTATGCTCCCAACCACTAATGTTCAAAATAGTGTTTTATTTTCAGTCTGTCTGAGAAGCTCTGTTAGAGCTTTTGCCCTCCCCTCGTGGGTCCAGGCTGATCTGACTGGTTGACAGGTGTGCACTGTGGTAATTGGTCTGATTATGCAAAAATGTAGTATGCAGTATGGTGAACATTTGCAAAATCTGCAGTATGCAAAAAATACTACTTCAAGAAAATTTTGCAGTATGCATCGGACCAGTCTACCCCGCATTCTGTTACCAGACATGCAAAGCACCAATGGGTCAGGGGTCAAAATGGCAGACAGCCAGCCTAAGTAATATTAGCATTGGCATTGATTCTGTTTCATTTATATATCAATCAAAATGAAAATGTTTCAGTTCTTACATGGATGTGTCACATTTCTCATGTGTTTCCAAGGGTCAGAGATATGAAAAACCAAATAAATCACTTGTTAGACTTCTTTAGGTTCATTAATGTACATTAATATAGTGGTGCTAGCCCATTAGCCAAGCTAACGGTTACTTTTATTACCTTATTTGATAGTTGCCAACCACTAAGAAACCTAAAGAGGAAGAAGAATCAGCTTGGTGTGGTGTAGCACACTACGGGCCCTAATTTCTTGGCGCAACACAGGGTGGTGCAGGGTGCAGACCCCGCACAGAGGTAATTTTGTCCGGAGCACTGCCGTGCGCAGACAATTTGGCAATTTGGTAGACTGGCTGCGCCAAGATGGGTGTGATGGCGCACCAAGGGGAGGTGTCGACAGATTCAGCCTGGTCTACTCTCGGTGCAGGTGAAGTGCATCCGGTGCAGTGGTAATTTGGCTGACAGGTGCACAGTGCACACACATCACCAAAACCTCACAGGCAGGTATCCAGAGCGTCAGGCACATTTCAATGCAATAAACAATCACAGCAACCACTATTTAATGTAACTGTCTGAACCTGTATATACATTTGTATCCATATTAATTGTCTCGTCACATCTGATGTCAGATCAGAGACGTTTGTCATTATGGAAACTCAACCTGACGGCAGCTGGAAGAGTGATGCAAACTAACGAGTTCATATCTCTCAGCCAACCACAAACAGCCACATCATCCGATACGTAGTATCCGGCTTCTCTCATCTCATGAAATTCAAAAAAAAAAAAAATAGAGAGAGACGCTTGCTAAATAAATGTAAGTCACTCGGTGTCTTAAGGATTTACCTGTGATTGCCCATATTTCTCTGTTTTAATCTTTATTCTTAACGTGATCTAAAAAGATGGAATACATTATTGCAAGGAGGATGAAGAGGAGATATCCGGAGAGAATATTTCACCAAAGGTTCTGCTATTTGGCAATGACAGACCAGGAATGCAGGTGGATCACAAGCATGATGAATGGATTAGCCTGCTGCTGTGTTTAAATGTAATTTTCACTTGATTTTGAAGGACGAAGCCTTGGGTGCGCCTTGCTGTGCCAGACTGCGCCGTGCACAAAAGTTGCAAAATGCCCTGGACACACCCTGTTGGCGCGGCGCAGGCACAGCACATGGCAGGTGCGCCGCACCTGCGCCTGGTCTATGAAATTAGAGCCCTAGAACTTAACAGTCATTTTGGCAGTCATACTACAAACTACAACCAAATACAGTATGCTGTAGTTGATTTCAAAAACAGCCATTCAAACATCTACACTCTGCAACTGACATACTAATGCACTTAAACTGTTTTTGTTAAGAAAATATTTTCTAAATAGCCAAATTTTGCTCATTAAAACCTAAACAACCTCTTTAAAGAGCAAGGAGTGACATCACTTTGACATCGTTTATATTTGACACAGAATATGATCATAAAATTTTTTGGTCTTTGCATCTGACCTCCTTGCTTGAAATAAAAACTTGCGTTACGCTGAGAGGCCACTGTGACTGCCTCTGTCAAGGACAGAGTCACCTCTCTCTGGGGGAGAATCGAGTCCTCTGAGACTCTTTCTGTGGGTTCTGAGCCAAACTGCTAGAACTAGGTCATCTCACCTCTTTGCACGGAGTTATACTTTAATTTCCTTAATTTCTTCTCCGCCTCTGTGTGTGACTTTCCAGGTGATTGACTTGTTTGGTGTATTCTCCAGCCACTATCGATGACAAAAACACCAGCACACATTTGTGACAAGCTCTGGAAAGTGTTGCAACAGATACAGGTGCTGCTAAGACAGGTTGTGTTTGATTTTGAAGACATCTTGTTATGGGTCTGTAATAGTTTTGTGAAGAAAAGTACAACGATAAGTAGAGTGTAGTAATATTATCAATTGTGATTATCAGTGTTAATTTTGTTGACTAATTATTTTCATCATAGTTTTCGTCAATAACCTTTTTCCCCTGACGAAAACTAGACTGTAACTAAAAAAAACGAGTGCACATTGACAAAAACTAAAACTAAATTAAGTGACGTTTCGTGAACAGATAAAACTAGACTAAAATGTTTGACGGAGACTAAATCCAATCAGACCTAATTTGGCCATGTAGAAAGTAGGGACAAGTTAGGAATATATACAATCACAGCTACTTTGGTTGTGTGGAAAGGTTGGATGAGTTAAGAGGGACATCCAATCACAGCTACCTTAGCTTCATGGTGGTGGGATCCAAGTGTAAAACATAACTTCAGAAATTCAAGGAAACATAAAAAATGCTTTACACTACACTTCATATTTTAGTTGACTAAATTTACAGAAGATTTCGTCAACTAAAATGTTGTGAAATTTAATCAACTAAAACTAGACTAAAGTTAAAACAATTTACATGACTAAATAATGACTAAAACTATAAGATATTTTAGGCAAAAGACTATAACTTAAACTAAATTAAAAAAAAGTGCTGTCGAAATTAACACTGGTGAATATAGACAAAGATGGAAAAAATGTTGTTAAAGATGATTAATTGAAAAATATCCAAATACTAGCTTTAACAAGTTTTAACCTGTTGGCAACATAATAGAAAGATTAGATACAGATTTGCATTCTGAAAGACTTCTACTTTTTGGGCAGTCTTACTCCCAACTTAAAACATTTTGTTGCCTTATTGATATTTTCCATTTACAGTTGTCATAAATGAGACCATATTTTTCAGAGCGATTTCAATAAACAGGGAAGAAACTAAATCTAGCATCACTGGGCATAAAAATACATATTAAAAATCTAAGGACAAAGAGAAGCTTTCACTTCCTGTATGCCAATTAAATGGTGGTGAAACAGTGTCCTTGAAAACACAAATAGACTTTCATTTTGGGACACATTGTTGATTTCTTAGTGGCACTACTTGAAGCTCCAGTGAGGGTTTTTGGCTGGAGCAGCCCCACAAAAAAAATAAATAAATGAATAAATAAAACTGAACTATCCCTTTAGGATAACGAGCTACAAAACTGAAGGCTGTGGATGTTGGTGAATGAGCCAGATCGTTTGTGTTGTCTTGTTGATCATCTTGTAATCTGTCATTATTGTCATCATGTAGTGCCTCGCAATTTCATCTGAGATTTTAAAAAATTGATGTGTGTGCACCAGGCTTAACACTAAACTTATTTTCATGCTGTGAATGCAGTATGTTTGTGGTGGATGATTGATATCTGATACCCTCAAAGAGTTGGAGAAGATGAACGCATGCATCCCTTCAAGCTGCCTATAGCTCAGCTGAATAAGCTGCAGGAGGTGCTTTAATCATTTTGTCTCCTTTAATCAATTATTTTGAAAGCCCTGTCTTCCCATCAATAGCAGAGAAATGAGTGTTATGTCTTAAAATGTTCCTTCCTCAGGTCCTCCTCAAACAGTCAATACTGAGCAGGGAGGGGGGATCCTCGGTTGTCCTCAGTGCTGCTGATGGATAAGCTCACACCTCTGAGAGGTAAACAGCATTGATTCTATCCCACTATCACCTCTAATTTGCTTCCAGCCTCTGCACAATAAGATCCTTTATGACTAATCACACCCGTTTACAGGACTGATTCATAGTATTTTTATTTCCAGATGTGTGCCTGAAGCTCTCACTCACACCATCAGTATTGAAATGTTTCTGAGCTGTCACATCTTAGCACTTCTTTTAGCCTTAATGTGATTGACCGAGCTCACAGAGCACTTTTATGGAAACATTTCAGGCCCAGTTGAACCCTGTACTTCCCCCTTTAGGCCATTAAATGAAAAAGTGGACCTGAAGTGGATCTCTGAGCCTGGTCCATCCCTGAGCTCACGGGCACGTTAATGACAGAAATTGTACATGTCAGTACTACCAGGGAGCCCAAGGATTAAATAATGTGCATGTAATAGTGAGATCTGAGGTCTTGGCCTTGATGTGCTAAGAACATTTGCAATACCACTTTAATGACGAAAGGAGAGAGCCGGGTCGGAGACTGTAGCCTTAGAGGACATGTCAGGCTTTTCAGGGGAAGCGTTTTAATTGCAGCCAAAAATGTCTATTAGTGAAGCCTCCCTCAGGCACATATCGTATCCATTAGAGAGGTCGTACGGCAGCTGAAATATATCACTTCAGGTATTTTAACTTTGTTTTAAATATTAGATTTGTTTTTGTTTTAATTGATGTCATTCATTTTTTAGTATTTCAGGAAATTTGGATGGCATTTTCTATGAAGCCTCGCTTTATAATGTATTATAAACTCATTATAAGAATGTTTATAACATCTTAAAATATGCTTGTAATGCTGTGTAATCATAATCATATGCCCTTAATAATTGTTCATCATGATGTCAGTGTTTATACTGAGAAATAAAACTATAATTTATAGTGTGTTATATTGTGCACATAGCTTGATTTTATGTGAATGACTGTAAAAAAAAAAAAAGAAAAAGAAAAAAAAAAACAACTACCATTTAACAGTCATTAAAGTCATCATTCGAGACTGGTTACCAAAAAAATGACAGTTTAATTAACTGTTGTTATTAAGTTTTTTTTGTTGTTGTTGTTTTTTTTTTAGAAAAATTAGATGAGTCCATCTTTAATGTTGACAGAGATTAAAACATAATAAAAATAAAGTTTAGAGTATTTTTTGTTTTTTTCATCAAGGGCCTCTAATTAATTAATATATTACTCAATTTGCATAAAGCACACAATTTACAGTGACTTATCCACCTACCAATAAACTACAGCTGCCCATAAAACAAAGTTAAACCACTTAACTTACTATGACTAATAATTTAATTATAATACTTTATGATGGTGTTAATAATATGTAAATAATTTAATATAATCTATTACTAGAATAAAATCTCGATAAAATTTGGTCTTTGGTCATGCAGTCAGTGACCTGCATATATGTTGATTGAACACCTCACCTCAATAATTGTTATAAACAATCTTTACAGTGCATCATCTTTTGCTAAAAAGCATTAAAAACACTGGTAATTTCTTACAGCTATATGCACAAAAGAGCATCCTATAAGTATGCTTATAACTTAACACTGGCCTCATAGTGACTTACAATTACTATTGTAAATCAATATAAATATCACAATTGCTAATAGCTGTGATTATAAAGCATTAAAAGCCTGTCATAATGCATTACAAACATGTTTCTAATTCATTATGACAGGGGTTTCATAGAAAGTGCTACCGAATTCTGTTATTATTCATGTTGTATGTTTTTTGTTTGTTACTTTTGTTGTGTTTGGTCTTGTAATTATAAGCGCCCTTGTTTTTTTATGAAGTTGTTAGCATCCCTGCTATTCAAAGCATTATTAGTGTTGTGAAGCTAGTGGTGTTTTATGGATGTCATCTTTTTTTTGTATTTTTGGGAATGTTGCTCACATTTTTGCCAATGTTGATGTCTTAGTGAAGAGTTTTGTTGTTTTATATCAGGAATGGGTAGCTTTGGTAGCCACAAAAGCCAAATTAATATAATTCTTAGTTTCAGAGGGCAAGATAGTTACATATTAAAGGATATCATTAATGAGACAATCAAGTTTACTTGAAATCTTAAAAAAACAATAGATTTGCAGGCTTCCACACCAGGATGATAATTCTGCTGTGCGAAAGTGAGTTGAATTTTCGATCGTACCTTTGCTGATTTTCTGCATTTTTACGTACCACAAACCCACATCTGACCAATAAAAGTATCACTTGGCATGTGCATCAAAGTGAAGACATCAAACATGGTGAGTCACTTGTTTCACAGCACCCCGTTTGATTCATGGGAAGAAAAGTTAATGGATATTGAATTCAAAGGTAACAAGAGTGATAGATCTGTATTATAGTACTTACATGTGTATGTAGTCAAATGTCTACAGTTGTGAAACATTTGTCCCAAAATGGGAGGGGAATTTATAAGATTTTTTTTTATACCAATGCCATAAGTGATTTTGCTTATTGATCCAATTCTTTATCGATTCCCTTATCAAAAAAGCAGGTCTACACAGGTTTTGAGGTTCAACAGCACCAAGACCTAACTCTCCTGAATTTCATTGTTAGTCTGCGAAGCGAAGTGTTTCAGTGTGTTGTTGTTGTGCAAAATCACACTGGGTGCTGTATAGTTGGTGCCATATTATGTTAAATAAAGCCACACTTCAACTGTGTCTCTGCCATGATTGCTTCGATGACATTCTTTGGGCTGACTGCCTCTGATACTGGTGGAAGGAATTGATAAGGGAACTGTTAGGCGAAAAGACTTACGATTTCGATTCATATAGCTATTTGTTATTGATTCTTTATTGGAACTAGTTTTCGATTTCCATCCCTAGTCCAGAAGCAGCTGTGGTTCAGTTTCAGCTCCTGAACAGCAGGGCTCAGTTGGTCCACCTCTCCTTTTGAGAATGTACCTATCTTTTCTGTCTTCCTGTTTAAATAAACAAAAATGAGCATGTTGAGTCAGTTTTGATTTTCATAATTCGATTTTGTTTTACCATGAACTTCATTCAGCAGTATAGTGTTGTTACTCCTAATGTGACTAGAAAGACACATACAAAGTCACCATTAATATATTTAGAATTTTGTGCTGTACATTTCTTTGCCCTTAGTGTAAAAAAGCTTTAACACACCAAATATGCTGCATTCTTACTTTGTGTAAAAGGAAATGCTTCTTTTTATTGGATCCTCCTCCTTTCTTGTATAAAATGTCTGTACTGCATTTGCTGTCATTATATTTTTAGTTTAGCTCGGCTGCTGCATTCGACTCTGATCTTCTCATGACTTGCTTTATGTGCTGCGTCACAATTGATGCAATGCTATGCTTACTTTGCAGGTGCTGCCCAAGTTGAAAGAAACTTTCATGGGAGCTGTTGTTCTGAGTAAGATTAAATCGATGAATGTTGCTTTTAGGAATGGAAAACGGAAAACAAAATCTGATCAGATTCTTAGTGGAACAGTCATTTGGTATAATGTTAAATCATCAGCAAGACATCTGGATGTTAATTTGGGTCAGACCCCCAGCTGTGATGGTTAAATCAAGAGTGTTACTCAGACTTGTTTTAACAGCTCAAATCAATTTCAAAAATCAAATTATTTTTATCTTTTGATGATTTACGTCAGCACTTTTATTCTGTCCTGCCTTGGTTACTGTTATGCACTTTACTCCAGAATACCACAGGCATACCTCTATCAGCTGATAACTCATTCCAGAGAACAAGAGCGCCTTACTCGGATCCTGGCATCGTTACACTGGCGACAGTCAAATATGGTTTTAGATTTTTTTAAAACATTTTTAACTTATAAGCTTTTCATGGCCAGGTCCGTAGGAACATCTTGATCTACTGAGTTCTGATAAGTCTGGACGTTTTCTTAGATCAGCTGTTCTGGTACCCAGCCCCAGGTTGTTATGCTTTTTTTTCTTTCCGGACACCAAAGCTCTAAAATGACCTTCCTGTTGAAATCTGGTTTGCAGACTCTTGGCTCCTCTTTTGAGCCCTTTGTTAAAACACTCTTTTATTGTTTTGATAATGTTTGTTTGTGAATTAATGTCACTACTTTTATGTTTTCATCAGCATCTACAGGATTTAATTTTATTTGAATATTTTTTGCATCCTTTCGCAAAAGCACTTTGTTGTTAAGAAAAGTGCTACATAAATAACGGTTATTAATATTGATATTGTTATTATTATAGTGACTGAACGCATTGTTTGTAATTACCCTGCTGTTAATACTGTTACTTTTTACCTTTTGGTTATTTTGTTGATCTGTAGTCTTTTTATTCTCTCTGGTTTTCTTGTTGTTTTCAGCATCTGGATAAATAATGTCGTTATTGGTGTCATGAAGTAAGTGTAATTGGTTATTTTAGTGTTCTTATCAGTGCTTTCACTGTTATCACAGGTGTTGTTGTTACTAGCATTTTTGGTATCAGTGTTGTTGTTGTTTAAAAGAGCTTTTAGCTTTCTTTGTTGTTATTATCTTCATTATTAGAAGATAAACATATTGTGTATAGGATGTTTATTGACAAACTAGCAGACTGTCTTTAAAGTTAAGACAATATTGAACAGTTTTTTGGCTAAGTCAGTAATTTATGAAAAATAATATTGATATGACCATTGAAAATTACATGTACTAACTGTTTCTTAAAAATGTTTTTCATGACATTATTATTGTTATTATTATTATAACATTTTTGTCTTTGGCATACTACCATTATATGTCTGGATACTGTTTTATTAAAGGCCTTTATTGTTGTTAAAGTTTACCTGTAAATCATTCATAATTGTCCTCTTTGTCTACAAACTTGCCCTAAGATTGAGTTTTGCACGTTTGTGTCAATTTTGCACATGATATTTCTCATTATATATCACATTACAAACATGCAAAAGTAAAGCAAATCTCAGTAAAATCCATGAATCTAATCCTAATTCTCCCTCCGATCCTGTTATTATATCCTTTTATGTGGACCGACTGGAACACATGAGCTGGCATTAGCCCCAGCAGTGTTAGCAGATGTCCCATGGGGCATGTTTGTCACATTTTAGACTCGTAAAGAACTGACACACACAAATAAATTTGGACAGTGTTGCTTTAACATCTGAGAACACTATTTAACTCATCCCATCTCAGGAAGTTTTCACACTTCACACTTCATTAACCTCTAGGGTACAGATTCCCTGGGAAGTCAGGGGGAGGAAAATGCCTGTCTTTTTCATATAAATCAACACTGAGCAGTAAGCCTCCGATGTCGACATTTACATGCACACACAATCCCAGATAATAGCTGATATTCCGGCTCAGATGGATTGCAGTAAATGTTGTTTATATGCACCTTCACGTCTCCTACACAAATATCCATGTATGTGTGCATAAACAGAATATTCCAAGCACTTCTCTGAAAATCAAGCTTGTAAAATTGCTGAAAACAACAGTAATTGTGATAAGAAGAAGTCTACATGTCCTGGTAACCAAAAAAATGACATATGCCCACAAACAGCACAAATATATACATGCACGTGTGTGCAAAAAGATTTGTAAGGATTTTTTGGAATTCTTTATTAAAAAGAAAAAAACTGCCAACAGATTACAAGATTTAACAGTAACTGCAGAAAGCTATTATAAAAGATCTGAGGTTTATCTGTAACAACAGGATTACATCAGTTTACATAATTAAAATATCAATATAAACACGCATATTAACCATTAATCTTTTTTATATTTGTTTGAGGACTTGAATGCATTTTTGTTTTTAGTGACTAGGCAGTTATTATTTCCCCTGTGTTTCATAAAAATGTTTGATGGCTTTTTTTTATGGCTGTATAATTAAACACGTGATAAGGGATCAAACCATGGAAGGTTACAAGAATTAATAAAGACTAATAATGTAAGGATGTGATGTTAATTGCAGGACTGTCCTTGGTCATGTTGATTTATGTTGGTCTAATAAAATTACCATGTTCTAATTGATTTACAAAGAAAAAATCATAAGGGGAAACCTACCTCAAGATTTGATAAAAAAAATACTTTTCTTAAAATCAAGATCTGTTTTGATCAGATAATATAATATTCAGATTCATGCACAAGTACGCACCAGGGTTCGACCAACAGCTTTCACACCAGCTCAAACCAACAGCTCCAACTAAGTGTGAAAGCACTGTAAGGACAAAATGGAGCAAGCTTAACATAAAACCAAGACTTTTACATATATGGTAAGAGCAGAGGGAACAGAGAGGACCCTGAGTATTAAGGCTGAGCAACATATTGTTTTATATCGCAACTGCAATGTGTGCAAGCACAGTAGTCACATTGTAGGATGAGCAATGTCAGCCACATCACTCATAATATGTGTTCCTGTCTTTCCTATCTGTTTTGAACAAGATTCATAAGAATTCTTGCCTTGAATGAATAACAAATCACAGAAACATTCAGATATTTTCCACCCTCAAAAACAGTCTAAGACTGCTACAACCAAGGATCCTAAGCAGTAAAACATGTTGAGCTATATGAAGTTTAAGAGGCTCTTTATGAAAAATGTACTTGTCAGGGTGAGGATTAACTATCAGAGTTAAATAATATAGACTTTAAGAGAGAACTGCAAGAACTTGCTGCAGTTCTTTTGTTCTCACAGTGGCTGGCAGACAACTGCAGAGTGCAATGGGAGGACCAGCGGGCTTATGAAAAAAATGGTCAAGGATCCAAATTAAAAATGTTGCACATAAAAACACAAAATGTATTATAAAAGTTCCCTGAAATATTTCAATATTAATCACAGAATGAAATCAATTTTAATGTTATGTCTTCCCAGTTTTGTTTATTAGAGAAAAGGATTAGGGCCACTAAAAAAACAGAGGTCTTCTCACAGACTTAAAAAAAAGAAGAAGAAATCAACCTTGATTTTTTTTTTTTTTTTTTTTTTTTTTACTTTTGCTGTGGCTCTAACCCTGCTTTAAGTACATGCCACTTTGGGCCATTGACAGTCATTGTAGATTGGAGCTTGGTAAAATGGATCTGTCTGATTACAGACATTACATCAGGTAGACACAGCTGCTACACAAGGTTAAATTCAAACAACCCCTTTATCAGACCTTCTGCCACACTGCTGTCAATATACTTGTTTATGAGAAAATACACCTTTCTCTTTTTGTGCTGCAATTCTTGGTCCACCCCCTTTTGTTCTGGGGTCACAGCGACATCCTGCTTTTGGCCAGTGCTTCTGCAGGCCACTTGGGGTTTAGTTATTGAACAAACGATAGCTTGGCTCTCCCAAAGCTTTCAGGGTATAGCTGAGTATTTTCCTCATTTGGGATCCTCTGACCAGCAAACATCATGTTGGTGATTCATATTGATTCAGAAAGAGAAGATTCAAGAAAACTGTAGATATTGAACAATGAAATCCATACTGGGACCTTGAGGACTGAGGTTACCTGGACTAATTTACCTGCTGCCACCTGCCAGCATCTGAGCGGAAATATCACAAAAGAAGAAGACCTGTTCCCTCTGGTGTTTTACTGTGAGAAAAAGTGGAAGACATTTGGATCTGTAAACATTATCATTCAATTTAACCTTAAAATATAAACTTTTAAAGCTGAATCATCAATCAGGAAGCTTCCTTTTGCAATAATCGTTTGCACATCTGTACGAGAACAAAGAAAAAATAGTTTCCTTAAGGAAAGGTCCTGAGCTTTAGCGGTATTGGTACTTTTCTAAATGCTTTATGCAATGTGTCATGGAGCTTTCTAATGAACTTCATCAGATGTATAGCTTCCTATTTGTGGTTCCTCTACACTTGCTGAAATTTTGCTAAAAATTCTAACTCTTCCCATTTTGCTGTGTAGACATGACATCTCCCCCAGAAGGAATACACTCCCTGAGCCAGGTGTCTGTTGAGCCAGGTTTCAGGATGCTCCAGAGGAATAAACAGGTTCAGGCATTTTTGTGTGGCCACAGCAAACATCACAGCACAGCAAGCCACACTCACTGTCTGAGAAGGATGTGGTTTGACACATCTAATGAGGAGTTACAGTAAGACTGCTTTAATACCAGCTCCTCGGGCTCAGGCCCAGGCTGAAGTTGCAACACTGGCTACGTTTACATGCAGTCATTAAACCTTTCATAACCAGAATATTAGCAATAACCCGGTTGCGTGCAGCCATGTAAACACCCAAAAACCTTTTGAAAAACTGGAATATGCTCATATTCCGGTTTCTAGCCCGAATATTTGGTCATGTATACGTCGACTGGGATATCCTCATTAAAAGGAACATTAAGTTGTGTACTGTGCATGTTCTTTTTGCCAGGAATCCTGGTCTTTTGAGTACAGGAAGTACTTGTTGTAACATGGCACAGCTCCATCTTGATTTCCTAAAATTATATATATATATACGTATATATATATATATATATATATATATATATATATATAGATATATATATGTGTGTGTGTGTGTGTGTGTGTGTGTGTATATATATATGTATTTATGTACATGTGTGTGTGTAGATATATATATGTGTGTATGTGTGTATGTGTATATGTATATATATATATATATATATATATATATATATATATATATATATATATATATATATATATATATATATATATATATATATATATATATATATATATATATAGATATAGATATATATATATTTATATATATATATATATATAGATAGATAGATAGATAGATAGATATATATATATATATATATATAGATAGATAGATAGATAGATAGATATATATATAGATATATAGATAGATATAGATATAGATATAGATATAAATATAGATAGATATATATATAGATATATATAGATATATATATTGAATATATATATTGGCCAAATCAATATCATGTTTACAGCAAATAAGACAAATAATAAATGTTGAGTTTTAATATAAATGTTAAAACACAAGTCTACTCTAGATTTCTAGGCAATGATCTGAACATAACACCTCATGAAAACAGTGAATTACATGTAAACATATAAAGAAAGGGTTGCTCAATCATCCATTAGTGGTGCCTTTAAAATAGGTCACACAGTGTACCTGTGACTGTTTTTAATGCATTCTGACATATTAGTGTCAGAAAAAGCTGGTGTGTACCATGACATTAAAGGATTTTATGTATTCTAAAGTACATTTAATCAATCATAGAAAAGATATTTGAAAGCTCTTAATGTTATCATACTATTGCCAATAGTCTGTCAATTAGACATGCAGACAGAGGGAAAATGAAAACCTACAAAATCTGTTTTGAATGCAATTTTTTTTTTTTTTAATTAATAGAGGAGTTTTTGATTGGTGCGTTTCAAAAAAATGCGTAATTGGATGTTGGTCTGTTTGGTTATTGCTATATTATCTCCACTGTACACTTTGGAAAGGCATTCGAGTTTTCAATCACTGCTCTTGAAATAATGCAGCAGTAGCTTCAGATTTCTAATCAAATGTCACACCATTGCACTGCAGATATGCCGTCCATCACTCCAACATTCAAAGTTATCAAGAGGGCCAAGCAACATGTAGTCTTGGCTAATTTCCTGCAGCTTCACAAAAGATTCAAAAGATTCTTCAACCTTACTGGATATTTCTCTACAGAAAAATATGAAACATACATTGTGTGTCACTTTCTAGTAAAGAAATTCTGCAATACATCTTTTGGTCCATATTGCCCAGTATATGATGGATGCTATTAAGTCTCCAGTAATCCCAGGCAGTAGATTTATGGAGAAATCAGATTTGAAAGCTATGAAAATCAAGGACAAGAAGCAACACAGTGTTCCTTAAAATTAGTGATCACTGAGGAGCATTTCTTTTAAGGATTTATGACACCCAGTCATTTTGGATACTGTGTTAGACTGTAGGAGTAAGAGGTGCTGGATATTTTAACGCAGAATGACTCTGGCTCTTTGGAAGGAGAAAACTGTCATGCTTAAGCACTAAAGACAATAAGGATTTAGTCAGACAGTTTGTCACTTGATTTTAAATCTATGTCCAAGCATGTCTTCAGTCACTGCATAAGAAGACTCTCTTGTATTTACAACAGCTTTGACACATTATCATCTTTTCTAAACTGTTCCTTGTCCTATGGATTGTTTGACTGTTTAATCCATGAGCACAGGTCACGTAAAACAATGAGGGCCATGCAGATGGTACCAAAAGTCACCTCTTATCATCATACAATGATGCAAGTGCTCTTATTGTGAAGAGGAGTCTAATATCGAATCCTTCCCCTCGGCTATTCTGACACAATATGGAGCCGGCATAATGCAGAAATGTGCAATATTTAATGAAAAAGAAAAAGACCTTTGAAAGGAAAGAGGGAAATTGCCTATTATTGAAATGATGCCATTGCACTTAAGAAGACTATCCTCCTCATTCATGTGTATTTTGTCATTTTGAATTAAAATCACTTTCTTGATATTCTGGCTATAATGCTCAAACTTTCACAATGAAGCTTTGGTTATGCAAGCCACTCCTGAGTAGGAGAAAATGAGTATGATAATATATTTAGAAGAGTTAAATCAAAGCCTGTTAATCATTTTATACACACAGTCTGATTTTGTAACTTCTTACCTAACGTGTAAAAAGATCACCACAGTTTGCATTATTCAATGAAACTCTTGTACTTTCACACTGATCAAACCATTACGATCATGTTTTATCGCACTTTCATCAAATCAAACTTGTCTTTTTCTTTGGTGACATGGTTTGGGCACACATGCTTTAAAGACCAAAATTGCCTGAACCAGATTGTTAAATGCTCTAACTTTCTTAATGTCTGGTGAGTCCCAGCTCCACCAAGCATCCCTGTATACCAACTACACCAGAGGTCCCCAACCACAAGGCGGTGGACTGATACCGGCCATGGATCATTTGGTAGTGGGCCAAAGAGAAACCATACTTACCATTTGTTGAATAACTGAGATCCAAGGGTGTTAAATGTTGAAAGGATGACCAGATCCTCACATATTTGCCAATATAGCTGTACTGTACAGACTTTACACACAAGGCTATCTGGCTGTCTCACTACTGTGATAAATGAAAAGTACAAGTTCAGATGAACTTCTGGTTAAACCTTGTGCTTATGCTCTTTTTTTTAACCTGTACTCTGGATGTGGTTGTAAACATATTTGACTCTGCATGATGTGTGTATCTTATGACAGCAGAAGAGCGCTCAATGTTCTGATGCAGAGGGTAAGAACTAATACAATACCCGTTAATAAACAATAGAAACATCAGATCAGCGCAGGCTGATGGCCAGTGGATAAAACATAAAACATCAGCAGGGTATGCACACCACTCCACGCTCAGTTTAATTGATGACAATGTCAATAGGTGACTTTCATCTAACTTAATCAAAATCAGAGCTAGTCCTCATGAATAGCTCTTTATTTGGGGATTAGAAACAAGCATATGGCTCCCACCGATCCTACGCTATGGTGAGTTAAACTCTGCTCGTGTTTGTTGCTGTTCAAACCCCCCCTTTGTCAATATCCTCAGTGACAAAGGGGTGGACTTATTAGTTCCTGAGGTCAAAAAGTCAAAAAGTCAAGGTCACTGAGCCTGTAGATTATTCTTTGCTTTTGAAGCCAATCATGTGAATGCAAACTCTCAAGAAAAGTTTGATTCTGCTTAAACTTTTCACTGGTCTCTACACATAGAGTAACTGTCTACATTTCAAACATCAGAGGTCAAAGGTCAAGGTAGAACAGGTTTTAAGTAATGTTTTGCTTTTGATTGCAGTATATTAAAAACACTTTAAGAAATTTCAATACAACTTTGCATACATTTTTACTTAAATGCAATGAGGAAGTTTAGAGATTATGAAGATTATAGGACAAAGGACAAGGCCATGGGGTCTACTGGACATCTTTTGCTTGTGGAACACAAGATTTTATGAACACCAAGGGGATTTTCATCAGAAAAAGCTCTAAAAACCACTCTTACTTAAAAAGTCATTTGAACAAATTTTAAAAGTCATGGGTCAAAGGTCAAGGTTAATGACTTCATGATCTTCCTTTTCTTGTGAAGGCCTGTAAAAGCCCATATCACAAGTCAAGGCATTTCCTTCAAACTTTGCACAAACTATAGTTTTACTATATTGAGTTAAAAGGTCAAGGTCATTTATCCTTTGTTTGTGAATGAAATATAATGATTTCTTTCTAACTTTACACGTTTGTCTTCTTGCACTAAGAGATGACCTGATTAGATTTTGGAGGTCAGAGATCAAAGGACAACAAGCACAATGTTCATCATCTGCTGTCTAATTCAACTTCTTGAAAATGTTTTAGCTTTAAACTCTGCACACGTCTTCTTTGACTCAAAAACAAACTGCTGAGATTATGCAGGAACAAGTTCAACTGTCCTTGAGCATCTTGATCATGCCTTGCCAGTAAACTTGTCAAGAGTTTTTTAAAAAGATTTCTGTCAAACCTTGCAAAAAAATATCCACTCTGACTCGACAATAAACTGAATAAAATTGTGAGGCAACATGTCTGATGCCACGTAACCCACAACTGTGAGTTCACTCTCTGGTAATGTTCATCTCTCAGAGGCATGCAGATCTAATTCTGACCCTGTCTTAACTCAGAAGCTTATGGGGTTAATTGGGTTTTTTTTTTTTTTGTAGTGTTATTGGTTGACATTTATCGTTATAACATTTCAAATATTTTTGTCATACTTCACTAGGTTTTCAACAGTTTCCCCTCCCTCCAATGATATTTTGTTTGATGTTAGATTTGTTGGTTTATTTTAGCACCATAATGGATGTCACCATCTCATCATACAGGAGTTCAAATAAAGAAACCTGAATTGGAATCCACTGTTCTTTACAGGCCCTCCATGACAATACAACACCCCTGAAAGATCCAGTAAGGGCCTTCAAATCAGTGCATGAATTGCCCTCTTTCCAGATTCTCTTAAAGCTAGGGTCAGTAATTTTGGAAAACTAGCATAAATTTGAATGTAGCAGCCCTCCTCAAGACTCCGCCTAGCCCCTCCCCTCCCTCCCTGGAGCTCCTCCAAAACCACACCCCCCGCTCACATGCACGAGCGCCACTGATTCGCGACCATATGACTAATTCAACTCAAAACCGGTCCTCAGCACAACGTTTTAGATTTGCACTACACCAAGTCATGTCTCACTCATCGGTAAGAAAACACCAAAACATTATCATAGTAAAGTTAAAAAACAAACACACAAACATGGCAAGTTAGTTAGTACTCACAACCTGATGTTGACTCTTGTTTTTGCCCTGGCTTTGTCCAAATTCTTTTTTGTTTCGGCCTTCTCTGCCTCCATCTTTTTTCTCTTCCTCTGTTTAGCAGGAGGAGCAGTAATCGGGGTATAGGTAGTTTCTCTGCCATTCTCCACATAGCTGTCAAGTCTCCTGTTTTGGCCGGGACAACATACCTCTGCCTCTCCAAACTGAGCTCTGTCACTAGCCGAATGGGGCGGTAATGCACCAAAATAATGGATGCCAACCGCCATAAAACCGAAGAAGAAGAAAAAGCCTCGCGAGAACTGCCACCTGCAGTAGCCTGAGTGGCAGTTGTTGCAAGATTAGAGCCCACAGCAGCAACAAACCAAGAAAAACATAGTGTTTATTTTAGATTTCTTGTACACCTGTCTTAAAATTTAAGGGATACTGGAGCTTGGTTGGGGTTGTGGGACGGCTCGCAGCAGGCTTCCCTTATTTTCAAAGCCAAAACTTGACAGGTAAGCATTCTCCAGTGTACTTGGAATACTCTCAGCTCGGCTACACGCATTCAATCAGAGTCAGTGCACGCCGGCAAAATGTACGCGCAGAAGGTGGGCAGAACGGCAGTACGGGATTTGATTTGTTTAATAAATTCGGAATGAGTTGCTGTGATTGGTTTGTGTTTTCCCTGTTTCACTCCTGCTGTAGACAGCGGCTATTTTTCGCTCTCTCTTTTAAGAACACATCATGCATTGATTGCCATCGGGGCATAACGATCATTTTAACCAGTATAACAAAAAGTGTATCTAAATCAAATTACCAACCCTAGCTTTAAGATTTAAAACAGGGGGTCAACCAACTCTTTGAGCCTGGGAGCTACCCAAAAGTTGTTGATTATTATGAAGGGCTACTTATTTTTATCTCTAATGTCTAATGTAATGTCTCTGTGTAATAAACATTTTTTTATAATTCAGCCTAAAATGACTGATGTTAAGCATTTGATAGTCGACCTATAATGCTACGTTTACTGTTTATTTTTAACGACGCCTCTCAACAATAAATCTGATTAATAAATAACACAAGATCATTCATTTTTCTGGTAAATTTGACTGATATGTAAAACAGTCACGCTTCTGGGAATTTTTTTTTTTTTTTTGTCCAAGCGACACTGTAAGGGCTCTAACTGGCACAAGTGGTGAAAGACGTGTGGTGTCAGCATGTCGATGTAAACTTTGACCCCATGCAGGTCAAATTTTAAGAGAAAAAAAGACAGTTCTAAAATGTAACGCTCATGTTACATTTGTTTTTTTGTATCAATGTAAGAATTATCTGCAAAATGCATTTTTCTTATTTCAAGATTTATGGTAGTAAATAGTAAATGGTCATGGCAGGTCACATCTAACCATTCACACCCATTCACTCTCACATTCACTCACTGATTGTTGGAGTTTCTATGTCAGTTGTCCATCAGTATCAACCAACACAGCCACTCCCTTTCATACCCATTTACACGCCACTGACGCAGCAGTGGGAGTAACTTGGGGTTAAATGTCTTGCCCAAGGACACATTGCCATGTGACAGCCGGAGCTGGTAACTTGTGCTATTTTTAGAATGTCCCTGCAGGCACATTAAAGGCTACCAAGTGCTTGCGGGCACCTTGTTCTCTACCCCTGACTTAAAAAGTATCTGAAACTTTGAGTCATAAACACACACTTTCACCAGTCAGTGATCTGACAGTGTTTTTCTCACAGCTGAGGTCATGTGTTACTCATACACGATGCAAGACTGACATTTTACCTACATAGAAAAACAATAATGATTAAAAGAATGTCATGGCATTTCAAAAAGTTTTCACCACAAAACAATTAAATTCATCTTACTTAAAATATAATAAATAGACTTTTCAGAAAATTATCATCCTTTTTATTTACCACAAAAACGACTGATTTTGTGTTAATTCATTTGAGCACTTATCTTAAATATTCCCTTACATTTTCAATGCCAGGGAAATTTTCATCATTGTAAAGGGACACGTTGTGTGACGGACCTGCCATGACAGACGCAGGTTCTTCTTCATTACTGGGGAAAAACTTATTATGTCAAGCACCTCAAGGACCTACTTTTTAAATCTGCCTTCAGTATTTCTATATCTCATTTTGTGCTGCTTATTTGTGATGGACCAATGTTTTTATTTCACTGCTGTCCATTCTGTTACCCATAATGAGTAACTCCCCCGCCCATGTGGTAGAGCAGTCAAACTCGACCTATCCAATTGGAAAAGACTCACTGTCAACTCTGACTGCCTTCCTGTTCACTCCTCTTTTTAATCAAGGTCTGTATTCATCAAACTACTATCCATGAGGTGTTTTTGCAAAATTGCAAAACAATATTTTTGTTTTATGGGTAAATTTCTGTCTACTGGGTCCACCCCTGCTCAGGATAAGAACAAAGCTTGTTGAAGCAGAAGGGGGAGATGCTAATGTCAAAATTCCAATGTTCAGACACAAGACAAGAGCAAACTGCATGAACTGCAAAATAACATGAGGGTGTTAGAACTATATTCTTGTGAATCAAACCTAGAACCAGAACAGATAGTGCAGCAAATGGGCACAATTTAATTTAAATCCATTTGACTTTATCTATAAGTTAAACACAAACTTCATGTTCTTGTTTCAGACTGAAATGTGCTAAGGGCTACATAAAAGTGGACTTCAGCCACACTTGGCACCAGGGAAAAGGTTTGGACAATCCCCTAGCTAGATAGTGTTACCTTCTATCACAAAGGGGTACCCCGAGACTCTGTGCTGGGACCACTTTCTATTTTACAAGATTAATTTGTTTTATTTATAGATTTATGCTGTCTAGCACAGAATATTAGCAATTCTTCTTTTCATTTCAGCAACGATGAAAGTATTTGAAAGTATTTTGAAACGATGATGCAGTTATTTATTGTTGTGGGCCTTCACCTGCATAAGCTGTAATAAATCTTTAGCATTTGACTAAGCTTTGTCAGCTGCCATTTGTTCTATAACTAATCTCATGTTTTGACGTTTTCAAGAGCAGCTGAAGGAACATTGTATGAGAAAACTGTCACAAAAAATGGTCAAGACAGTGAGCTGGTATCTTATTAAATACTGCTGTGCTTCTTGTTTGATGACAATGTGTCTTTACGGGAGCACTGCCAGAATGTAGGTAAAAAGCTGAAGGTTTTAGATGGATATGATGACAGAAACAAATCTTGTTTCTCCTTTTGTGTTAGAAACAGTCGCCAGTGTATAGCACACCTTTTTACCTGCTCAAAGTGCAGTAAGTGAACAGTGTTTATCATTATGTTTGAGATTTATCACAAACAGTGGATTTGTCACCACTGCTTGTAGGGAGAATTGGAGGAAGCCATGTCACATTAGTTTTTTTGATTAACGAAAGAGTCTTTGGAATGTTGATAAGGCAAATCCTTGGACCCTGCCATTCTGTACAAGCCCACTCAACATAACTTTGGATCAACCCATACTGACAGACAGAAAGGCCATGGGGGTGGGACTTAAAGCCACCTGACCAATAGAAACTCCACAAGGACCTGGTAAATAATGTCCTTGATTTTCCAAAACTGGAAACCTCAGTAAAATTAAAAAGGGTACAGCCTTTAGATTTCCCCTAATATATATTTAGAGTTTGTTGATCCAGGCAGTAAATATGTTTATTTATGCTGCAGAAATCATCCATTCCCCACAAGCAGTCATATAACATTTGGGTTTCTTGCAGCCAGCCTCAAGTGGACACTCGAGGAACTGCAGCTTTTGGTACTTCTACAGTGACTTCATTTTTCAGCCCTGGAGGCTGCCACTGGTTTCTTGCCGGACGTTGTACTTTATATCTTTTAGTGAACTTTAAGCACTTAAAGGCTTTCACATCCACATTTAGAGAGCCATTTTGGATTCCAGACTATCTTTTCTTTAATCCCAAAGGACAGAAAGCATGAGCTTTGTTCATCTGATGTCCATTTTGTTGTTCCCAAAGTCTGAACTGAGTCTGGAAAGAAGGCTCAGTTTTAATGTTCTGCACCTTTTGTTTGGAACAATCTTAGGAGTGATTTTAATTTTTTTTAATTTATTTAATGTTTATAATATGAGTTTCAGCTTTGATTGTCAAAACTGTGTGTTGCTGATACTTTTGGTTGGATCTGAGTTGAAAAATAATTCACTGATCTCATCAGGACTAAGGTGACTGAATAAAGATTCATAGAAAAAGAGATCATGTAAAATATGACTGAGAGTACAAACTATATCATTTAAAATCCTGCTTTAGTTTTCAAATTTTGATACATATTTTGCCATGTATTTTAAAGGGTTTGTAAAAAAAAAAAACCCAGATTGACTCATTTTTAAGACGATGATGTGCTATCAGGATTACATTAACAGTGCCTATTCACATTTTATTCATATTTTTGTTAATTACAAATATTTTCAATGGGGTGTAAATTGCTCTTTTCATTATATTCTTAACACTTTGGCAGAAGTGTAAAGTTAACCTATTTTTCTGTGAGATAAAAAAAAAATACTGTTCGATCATTATCTTGTTTAGTACAACAAAATCACTTTTAGTGAGCTTTGATTTAGGTTGTGCATTTTAGTAAACTACAATCCGATCAGAAAATGTGAAAGTGTAATTCTAAAAAAAATGATTGGGGTCTTTTTTTCCCCCTATGAGATAATTAAAATTATTTGAAGGATCGTCCAGAAATCAATGCAGATGGTAATTTCAGGCTTATCCAGGTATGCACGGGAAAGATAAGAAAAGATTAAATCCAGCGGCGCATTAATGAGTATGTAGATGTAAAATAATCCTAAAAGGCATGGCAGAGTTGCTGCAGGAAAAGCCAAATGTCAAGTGCCATTTTCTTTTATGGAGGATCCCTCTTTCTTTAAAGTGACACGCTTCCTTTTTATTCATCCAAAGCGCTAAGATCTCTTTGCGCAGCCAAAGCGCACGAGACTTGCGGATTTATGGTGTGAGCACTGGATGGACAGGTTGATTTTAGCATCAAAACTTGTAAAATAACCTTCCTTGGGCAGTGCATTTTTTTCAGTAAGATCTGTTATTGTGTCTTGCGTAAAGGTGTTTAAATGACATTTTGAATACCTTAAACAAAACTGTTTCAAAGTACAGACGTTAATGCGCACTTATTTTGGGCATTTGGTGCAGAAAACTAGATTAATTAACAATATTAGGGAGGAATAATTACAATAAATAAATCTGTAAATAAAACCTTCTGCTTGGAAATGAGTGCAGACGCTGATTTCAGCTGCAGCCCGCCTGCTGCAAATGAGAGCCTTAATAATCATGGCCATAATTAATTGTGCAAATTTGTTTCTATTAAATAAAACTAACACATACTGAGAAAACTCTATTAGCCTTAATTAAGCTTGATATCCTAATTTAGGGATGGTGTGGTTGAAAACAAGGCGTTTTGGTAGATTTTTTTCTTCTGTCTTCCTCCGATAGTGAAAAGCCTCCCAGCTCTCTCTGCCTTTGGGCTGCTTCTCCTCCTCTGAGAGTTGGAAATGAGAAATGGAAATGGAAATACCAGGAGGTGCTAAATTAGCTGCCTGATCTGCACTTATTGCCGCATACAGGCCCCTATTACTTTGCCAATCTGCGCCTCTCTTTTAGCATTCCGGGCATGGAGAAGCTTGGAGATAGCAGATTTATCAAATGGGAAAATGAATGCATGATGATCAGTTAAATTGAAAATCAGCGTCTGCATGACAGCCCGACCTGACACCTCCGTAATTAGAAAGAAAAATGATGGCGTCCGATGCATAATAGAGCAAAAACAATTTACACTCTCCCATAATGATCCGGCGTTCAAATTGAAAATTTCTGCGGGTATAAATTGAATTCATAAAGTATGATTCATGGACGACACAGCTCCTGGAGGCTGCCCGGGCATATCGATTGATAGTTTGTCTTGAATCATGCAGCGTGCAGCTCTCAGGCAAGAAAAGCTTAACTACTTAAGCAAATCGCTAATTTCACCTTAAGGCCACCAATGTGCAGCCAGCGATACTCCCATTCAGGGTGCTGTTGAATTATGGATGAAGTGGGCATACGTCCCAAATAGCCTCAGAGTAGCATGGAGAAACACACGCCGACGGATCCTGGAGGTTATTTCACAATGGCACGGGTTATTACACAATTTATAGGTCAGCAATTTACCTATATATGTTTTAAACAATTGAAAAGTGTGAATTTTCTTAATGGGTTTTTGTATTATGGAGAAATGGTTAATGAAGGCTAATAGAACAACAGTAATTAAATCTAAAAAAAAAAATGCCTTCGAAGTCATGTTGATGTTGATGACAAAACTTAACCTGCAAAGTCGTCACGAAACACCAAACAGATCTCTAAAAAAAAAATAGATAAAATGCCATATTAGAAAAACAATAAGAAGACCAATCAGGGTATCTAAGTATAATCCGATTTAACACAAAACTCAGAGATGGAGTGTACTCTTCTTTTTTTTTTCCTTTTTTTTTATCTTAACCTCTAAGAAACATATTTTTTTTTTCCTCATTTCAGGTTATAAAAGAAAAAAAAAACATTTCCAAAAACACCAAAGAATAATGATAACAAATAAATAAATAAATAAGAAATAAAACTGAAAAGTATAATATAATATAATATGAAGAGAAAAGACAATGGTTTCAATGTATAATCTGGTTAAACAGATAATTCATAAAGGATTGTTTCTCTCCCTAATTTTTTTTTTTTATTTTAGTAAATAAATGTGGTGATTTTCTTTTCCCTTTTTGATTAAAAAAGAAACAAGATTTAAAAAATTAAATAGTCTTTCTTTTTTCTTCTTCTTAATTTCTACTCAAGGCAATAAGTGGAACAATAACAGCTGAGAAAATAGCTGCCATCCCAGCTTTGATGACATAATTTAAATACCAAGTCAACATGGAACACCAAATTAATCACTTTGATAAATAATTAAAATATCATATTATAAAAGTAATGATCAGAAGGGTCAGGGTGTTAAAGTATAATCTAATTAAAGGGTAAACTCAGATATTGAATGCATAATCTATCTTCTGTGTATATGACCTCAAATAGTTGCAGCTTCACTGTTTTATCAGTTTAAGTTAGAAAGGGGGAAACAATAAACAGACAAACAGAAGAAACTATTTCAAAACAAATGTCGTTTTTTAAAAATATATAATTAAGGCTATTTCAGAATAAGGATCAGAATGTTATAGGCTTTTAAGCTTTGAAACATATTGATGACCATTTTTAAATCCAAAGTCATCATGGACGATCAAACAATTTACTTTAGGATAATGAATGAATATATAAATTACAATGATATAAATATTATACTAAGAAGGGTCAGAGTGTAAAGGTTTAATATGGTTAAAAAGGAAACTCAAAAATTGATTGCATTCTTTCTGTATTTTGATCCTTTTACCTACAAAAACAAGGACAAATATTATTTTTTATTCCTCACCATTTGATGAGATGATAAGAACAGTCAAATGATGAGGAACTTAAAGTAAATAAAGTCCAGTACAGCAGGATAGGTAGCTGGCTAGCTGGCTAGCTAGCTAGATAGATAGATAGATAGACAGATGGAAATGCAATCTATAATATAACAGTTTAACAAGTTTTATCCGTTTACTAATGTTCCTTTAAACATTATCACAAAATCAAAACAAAAAAACTGCAAAATTTGGCCTTTATTTTGAATTATAGGCTTTTTTTGTTTGTTTTCACTATTCTTAAGAAAAGGCATGAAACTGAGCCAAAACTGGCATTCACTTTCAGTTTTTGGTTTCAGGTTTAGAACAAATAATAGTCCATCTCTGTTCGATCATTTACCTAAGTGGTCAAAGAGTGAACTGTACTTTGGCACCCTGACCAAAGAGAACAGCATTGAGGTGCCTGGGCTCTCTAAGCAGCATGCAGACACCGAGGTTAAACCTCTAAAGCACATCCTATAGCTGGCCTAATCTGCAGCATGTTCCCCCTGCGTGCCATGTTGGCTGTGTCCGCCCCCCTCCCCCCCTCAAACCCCCCACAATCCCCTCCAACCTAATAAGACATTGCTTCCTAGAGCAAACAGCTGCATGGCTGGAAATTTATGTAAATATTTTGAAAGGGACACTGGCTCAGAAATTCATTTGCGCCGGCTCAGACGTAAAGCTCGGCCCCTCTGATTATTTTCAATTTATTTGCAAATCAAGACCCAAAGAGAACACTAAAAGGGACTGTGGGTTTTAACAAGGGGCTGCAGGATTTCTTTTTTCCTTTTTTTATCATCCTTAGATTTTTTTTTTTCTTCCTTTGCTTTGACATTTCCTCTTGAGGTCAATGTGATATTATGGTCAACCAGGAAAGGCTCCAACAAAGTGGAGGCCCCAGTAGAAGAGCAATATGAGGCCCTTTTCATTTTTATCCAAACAAAGAAAATTCGTGGTGGCTTTGTGAGTGGCTTTTTTTTTTTTTTTTTTTTTTTTTACAGAAACAACATGATCTTTGGTCATATTTCAACTATATTGAAGAAAAAGTACATAAAAGCACTGGAAAATTTTGGATGGATGGGTGAAACTGGAAAGGAGCGAGGAAATCCAAATCAAACACTGCCAACTGTTATGTGGCATTTAGACAATGATAATTGGCCAGAATTAGTTGTTAAACTGTACAAATATATTGGCAGTGCTTGAATAAATGGGATAAACTGGCAATATATGTATATGTATATGTGTATACACATTTTGCTCACATTTTTTGTGGAAATAAGTAAAAGAAAAAAAAAGATTTAGTAAAACTTAATGTAGGTTGCTCAATTGCAAAAATAGAAGGCAGCGCTAAATTGAAGCAAACTAATAATTCAGAAAAAAACAGTGATTTTATGAAAAACAATGAAAATTTGATAGCAATGTTCCTGAAACAATTGAAGCTGCATCACAATATTGGTAGCGTTTGGACAAGTGAATTAAACTTTCAACCAAAAATTGCAGCTTTGAGTAACTTAGAATGGAAGGAGAGAGAGGGAGAGCATTGTTCACCCTCCCAAATAGGCTGGCAATGATAAATCCAAGCTAAATAAATTAGAAAATGGTGATATAGTTCAGAAGAATGTCATTTCAACCAAAAAAAACCAAAAAACAAAACATGAGCAACTTTTTTGTGAAAGTGTCAGGGTTTGGTTAACAGATTTTAGAAAATAATTTGATCAAATATTTTATGTGTCCCTGAGTTTATGGCTATGTTTTCTCTGTTAAGCACTTTGTTAACATCTGTCTTTAAAGGTGCTACATAGGGAATCGTGATATTAGAGCAATATCAGCAGATAATTGTCTGAACAGCTGATTATCAGTACTGGCAGAAATGAAACCTTTTTGCTGGTATTTTCTGCCATTATTTTGCAAGTGCTTAGCCATAAATATCCAATATATTTGCAGTAATATTGGCAGAATGTACAAATGTACAAAAATCGTTTACCTCGACATAATTATATGCCCGCTTTTACAGATCAAAAGTGAGATTTATTAAAGAATAAAATGTTTTTCTTGCTGAACATCTGTTTCTAATGCATGCAGAGTGACAGGAACAGGTCAGTTTTAAGCTTTTTGCTCTTGACAACAATATCAGTTTTGATACTGGTATCTTCGATAATAAGTTTGGTACTATTGGCATATTGGATATCATCCAATATTGTGCATCCCTAGTGCTAAATAAAGTTATTATCATAATCATTTTTACTATTATTTTCTCATTAATGTTTTTTTGAAAATGCTAGAACTTTTCCTACTACTAATTAAATTGCAGAAAGAGTTTGTAAATGTTTGGACAAGTGTTAAGACATTGACTTCTTTGCCTCAGGAGTTTACTTGGGTTCTTTTTTTTTATAAGTGACACCTTTTAACTGATCAATTTGCCATTTTGCCTGCATGTTAGTTGGCAGCAATTAGGTAAAACAATTTAAAAATTATCTAATTACTATATTTTTCTGGAAATATTTCTTGACACTCTCGAAGTTGCACAGATAAGTTCTTCACCCACTCGCCCTAACATTGTACACCTATTTAAGCAGCTTAAACAATGTGCAGCTCTTTACCCTCAAACGTTATTTTTGACTTGTTCCTCATATTTGATGCTCACCTACACCATGAGGCCCCTTGCAGCACCACCCCCCTAAACCACCGCCCAACGTTCAACCCGCCTGCATGGTCAACACAGCTAATATTGCAATAAAAAAGGGAAGGGGGAGCAGATGTCCCAGATCCTGCGTGGCCTCCCCGGGGACCCTGAGCCCTATTAGAACAAATGTGTTCTGCTATTGTAAATAGGCACGTTTTTCTCAGCCCCCCGTCCTATTACAGCCGACGCGTGATCAATAGGCTGATAAGACCGAAACATCAATGTAAAGCGACAGAACAATGAGGGATATCATCGAACATCTATCTTAATATAGCCCTGCTACAAGGGGGCCCTGACAAAGTGGAGAGAGAGGAGGAAGAAGAAGAAGATGAAGGAGGAGGAGAAAAAAAATCTCATGAAAATGCCTCCCCACGAACCCCCATCTCCTATCCAATATGCACAAACACACACACTCCCAGCTGCCGGGGCTATTATTTTCCTATTTCAATTTGACACCCAGGCCTTTTCATGCTAATTCTATTATTCTTGGAAGTTTATGTGATTTCATATCACTAGAAATCGGTAATGTATTATAACCCCCTTTGAGCTAAAATAAACTGAATCCCCCTGCAGTAGCCACCGGGAAAATAATTACTTTCATATCAAAACTCTGCAGGAGTCGAGCGGGTCCTTTTCGCCTCAGGCTCGTAACCTCATTTCAGAGGGGGCTTATAGATGAATAAATTTGTTAAGGCAATATACAAAGTACAACAGCAGATTTCTTAAGGAAAGCCCCCTGCCTTTACACTGTACACTAGTCCAGCTATTTAAGGTCTCACGCTCTCAGGTGCTTGTATACAATAGATTTATTTAAGAAAAAACGTACATATATAAATAGTATAATACCCTTTGTACAGCTCTTGAGGATTTTTGTTGGTCTTGTGTTGTTGTTGTTTTTTATGACAAGTGATCACACATGTAAGGATTTCTGGAGACTCCTGATTCACACACACACATTCACACACACTCAGAGAGAGAGAGAGAGAGAGCACACCATTGTTAAAAAATCAGCAGAGAGACTAGTTTGAGGTGAAGCTTTGGCCTAATGACAGAAGTTATTTGGACTGCAGTGGTTCTCAACAGGCAGGTCAGGGCCCAAAATGGTCGTAAACCTGTTTTAAGTGAGTCCTGATTAGGAAATCAGTGGCAAAAAGTCTGTGAGGTTCAAAAGCCTTAAGAAAAGAAAAGTATGAGGAGTGAAATCCTTGTAACTCAAAAATCACATCTTTTTTGGACATGGCAAAATACATTGTACTTTTTAAATATTGGACCATCATAATTTGCAAGTCTTGTAGCTCAAGAATTATTACTTTGAAATACATACAAAAACAATTTACCATGCAATGCTCCTGCCACTCTTAATGGCACAAGTACACTGGAAATGATTGGATAAGTTGGCCAATTTAACCAGATTGACAATTTGACAATTTGCTGTGCAATTCACACAAAGTCAGGAGATTGCCTACAAGTTTTTTATGTGTGTGGGTGTTTTATATATATATATATATATATATATATATGTATATATATGTATATACGTGTGTGTGTGTGTGTGTGTGTGTGTGTCAGCTTGCTCTACCTAAAAATAAAACTGCATGAATGGGTTGGAATTTTTGCAGTAATATACATAAATTTTTAAAATCAACTCATTTTACTTAAAATTAAAACTGCATAAATGGGTTAAATTATTAAATGAAAGGATATTAATAATAAAAAAAGAAACAGCTGAAATAGTTTTGAATTTTTACTTGATCCTTCGCTCACTATAATCCTCTCATCTTCCTGATGTGATGTAATTATATGTATAAATCTGTTGTGTTATTGTGTGATTATTATTATCATTATTATTATAAGAAAATTAGTGGTAAAAAGTCTACAATGTATGGAAGCCCTAAGCAAAGACAGATTGGGGCAAAAAACAGGCATCTTATCACAACTTTCAGTAAATGACAAAGTCAACGTATTCTTTAATAGATCAATATCATGATGTCATGATTTTCAACTTTTGTTAATGTCAAAAAAATGACTAAGGCATACAAAACTTTAATTTTTAAACTTTTAAAATGAAGGTGAGGTATTTCTATTTTTATCATTACTTACATGCTGATCATTTAAAATTTGATCAGCCTTGCATGTTAAGTGTTGTTTTTCGGTATGGATCCCAGAAAGAATAGTTACTGTGCTGAAAACTAAAGGGGATCCCATTTAAATAAATAAATAAATAACATGTTGGCATAATTTGCTGTCAGGCAGAAGCCTCATACCTACACAATGATGACTTTTCAGGAAATGACAAAAAAAGGATATTTTCTGAAGGAGTAATTTTTGTTTTGGTTTAAATTTGTAAAACTGGCTAACAGACATGGAGTGATATCAAAATCGCTGATGTAAAATAAATAATGAAAATGAGAAAACTGAAGATACATGGTCATGAAGGAAAATTAGTGGCAATAATATACAGTAGCCTGACTGGTTAAGCATCTGTGGCTGTCGGGCAAGACCTTGTATCCAGACTTGTTTCTTTTCAGGACTTTAAAATCTTTGGTCACTTTTATGATTAAATTCTGTTCTGACATAATTTGTTGTTTATTATTTTCCTGTGGGCAGATACCTTGTATCTCTGAAATCAGGAAATCAAGATAACGTTGCTTTTTTGTTTTTTTTTCTTTTTCATTTCATGTCTTGCAATAGGATTAATACCTAAACTTGAAAATTTGATTTGACCTTTGACCTTCCATTAGTTTAAAATGTTTAAAACCATTGCCAGAAATGACGTGACAAATAACACTGCTTTATAGTGAAAAACAAGAAAATTGGAGGACATAAAGCTTTTTAACTGACAGCAACATTTTGATCATTTAATTAGTTCAAACTTACATTATTAACAGTAATAAGAAAAAATAAAGACAATATTGAATGGAGATAAGAGGCTTTTGCTTGACTGTGAAGGTTTTTGCAGCATTTGTAAGCAGTTTCAGGCTGTTTCTTGACATTCTCACTTGTTTGTCTTGGCTTCTTAGGATAGCAAGCAACCTGTACCATGATTTCATAAGATCTGCAAAATATTGGTTCCTAATGTTGGTATATCTTGCCAATTAATGTAAAAGTAGATGCTCACATAGGCTCAATTTGACATAAAACGTCAGTCATTCATTTTAATTTATGACGAATTAAAGTAACATGTAAAAACTCAAAATATTATCTTCTGTTAACCTCCTCCTGGGACAGTGTGGGGTCTCCATTAGTCATCACTGTTATTTTCTAGGTTGCAGGTTAAAAAGTTTGAGAACCTTGAAAAAAATGAAACTGTCATGCTGTAATTGGGAAAAGATTTCAATAAATGGTTGCTTGTTTGTCTCAATACTTCTGTAATGATGCACTGTCTTTACCACGCTTGTGTCTTCCTGCTTCTCGGAATGATTATGCTGTAGTTTATATTCACTCTATTTTAGCACAAAAGTATAACCATTTTTAAAAAATAAGTTTCATGAGTGAAGATTTTCAGAAATTTGGTAAAAATTTCGGGGGTGGGTCCTGGGGCCACACCTGCTGAGAACCATTGCTGTTAAGAGGCTAAATCAATCTACTTTGTCTTTACCCCCAAATGATTTATTCCAAGTCTTCTTTAGAGTCTGTCTTTGTCTCTAGCGGACTGTCACTGAGGGCACACTCGGGGTCGCCAGCCTGCTGCTCCTGCTTCTCTAAATGATCTTTTCTGTCTGCGTCCCCGCGCTGTGGACTGCAGTGTTCGTGCAGCGCAGGGAAAGTCGAATCGCTGCAAATAACAGAAGTATGAGTACTTTTGGTGAAGGCGGGCGTGGACGGGTTGCTGTGTGGTGAAGCTGATGATGAAGAAGATGATGAAGGCGTCTTGTCCTCTGCGCCCACCTGCCCCCTCTGTTGCCCTGCGTCCGGCGAGCTGCTCCTACATCCCGCAGAGACGCCGCAGCGCGCACTTGGCTGGTTTCTCTCAGGCGGGGGGTCACCGCTGTCACTGTTTGTAGTTGTGGTTGTGGTCTTCAGAGCAGTTTGAGGAACAATGAATCCAAGCGGCTGCGTGATGGGATAAAGAAGGAAGTGTCCCTTCCCTATCAAAGGCCGTGCGGAGGAGGATAAGGCCGCGGGGCTGCGTCTCGGCCGTGCGTCCGAGAGAAGGCTCTCCACACTAAAGGGGTTGAGTTTCGGCACCCCGGAGGCCCGGTTGTTCGTGGAGCAGAGGCTGGACCGATCTGCCGAGTCCAGCTCGGATCCCCCAGCGACATCCTGCTCCAAGTGTCTTTGGTTATGGCTCTGCGTGTGGAGAGCTGGATGAGGCGCTTGATCGCAGCTCGGCTGGTTTCCCCCTACAGAGTCAAAAGGGTTGCCCGTGTTGTGGTCGCTGTCGGTGACGTGAGAAACCCCGCTGTCGCTGTCCGAGCCCGGGGTGTGAAATAAATCCCCGGACAGCAGCTTGTTCTGGGACTTGAGCAGCCGGCGCTCCTGCTTGCGCTTCTTCTTCTCAAGGCGGTCCAGCTCCCTGCGCGCGATCTCCTCCGGGTCCATGGGCTCGCCGCTGCACGTGGTGGGGTGGGCGTTATGGGCAGGTCGACCCGGACCCTTCTTTGTGTTCTCTTTTTTCCTCCACTTGGCTCTGCGATTCTGAAACCACACCTGGAGAGAGAAAAATAGGAAGATACCTCGTGCGTAATGTGCGCTTGTGCCACTCCAAGAGTTGAAATTACGTGACCAAAAAGTGAATAATTATGAAATTAATTATGAGGTCACATCTGACTAATTAACAGGCCTTAATAAAGCTTTTAATTAAACCAGACAACGCTGGAGAAAGTTACTCTTAAGCTTAAGAATAGACATTTTTTTCAATTACAAGACATTTAGGTCCCCGCCATATTAAGGCACGTTTTCCCAGATATAACAGCTTTTCCCTCTTTTCAGTGTAGAATATTATTATAATGCTAGACTCTTCAGTAAATATGACCATAAAAAGAGTGCAATCTGTGTGACATGTATCTAATTTTGTGACTATAGATTTCCTTTCAATTAATTCTATGAAAATAACCCCACAATTAACCTCCCCTTGAAGTATATATTTATTTAATACAAGAAACTCAAAATAATAAAAAAGATATGTGGTAAGAGAGGTAATTTCGTACCAGTTCTATGTATGTCAATAAAAAAGGAAAACTGATCACAAATAAACAGCCTTTGTAGCAAAACCTATTTTGAAAATCGTCGTGAGGTCAATTGCAAGGCATTCATTTAAATCACATTATCAGCTATATAAGAGGTCTACAGGGTCGCTTTAGCTGTTGATTTTATTTATTTTTTTTATTTCAAGGCATCTTTGATGATCCAAAATTAGTCTTTGCTTTCTTAAATTTTATGTTTACATTTTTAAAGCACTGTGGACCATATCTTAATTCAAAAACGATCACCATGGCTGAAAAATACACAAAGGGTGCACGACACACACATGATGGCTTGTGAATTAAATATAAAAGGGACAAAATAAATATTTACCTGAACCCTTGATTCTATGAGGTCCAGCCGCAGAGCCAGAGCCTCCCTCATGAACACGTCGGGATAGTGGCTCTCATTAAAAGCCTTTTCTAATTCCTCCAGCTGCCAACCAGTGAAATTAGTGCGAGTTCTCCGCCTCTTGCACCCAGGACTATCTTTGTCTGGGTCCCCGGAGTCTGGCAGCAAAACGAGAGCACATGTAAACAATGAATACATTTAGAATCAACAATATCAAAAATTAAAATCCAACGAGGATGCGTGTGCCAAAAAATGCGCAGACTTTGGAGCAAAAAGGTCGTGAGTAATATTGCCCATGCAGATTAATTTGTGAATTAAGAGAAACCATTCAGATATGAGCACAAGCATGTCCTTGCTCCAGTGTTTACACGCTGACAGGAACATTGTTTTCTCCAAAGTGAGGAGGTGAATACTCCTCTCTCTCTGTGTGTGCGCGCTTTTCTGCCAAACAGACAACTTAACGCACCAACCGTGTTTTGTTTCTTTCTGCTCTGTGCACATAAAAGAACATGTTCTAGTGTCTTACCTGTCAGTTTGTAGTGCTGATTATCTCCATTCATCCCACAGCCCGAAGACAAGAGGGGGTTGGAACTGCCCACCGAAGCCGTGCACGAACCATTAAGTAATCCGTCTATGGAGAAAGGGACCGCGGACGCAGATTGAAGTTGATGCCCGGCTAATTCGTAAACGTGATGGTGGCTCAGGTGGTACGGGAAGCCCACCATCCCGCCGAGGGAGCCTCCGAACTGGGCGTGAGGTGGATCCAGTATCCTGCTGTCCATCATCCCGCAGGCAGAGGGAAACGACGTCTGGAGGCCGGCGATGGCAATTTAAAAAGCATGCAGCGAGTGTGGCCAGCGAGCAGGGGACATGATGTGAAAGAGAGGGGGGGGATGAGCTCCTACTTTATCCACATGAACCTCCCCGATAATTAGCCCAGGCTGGGGGAATATGAGGCCCAATGAGAAGCGGTAATAGGCGATGACGTCAGAGGCGCGCTCTGCAAACGCTCCCCCGTATCGATTGCTAATTAAAGCTGACATCCACCTCAATAAACAATATCAGAGCTGTCACAACAAGACAGGAGGGCTTTGATAAGAACTACATCGCTGCTACACGGGGGACCCACCGGGAGGAAGGGCTGGCTGAAGACCGGGAAGGAAAAGGCTGCGCGGAGGAGAGGTTAGGGCCAGAGGATGAGAGACTTCTGCTCAAGGACCGGAGAAAGGAGAATATTAGAGCTGATAAGAAAATATTAGTATTATTACCATCATCATCATTATTGTTATTTTAGTTATTATAATTATTTTGGTATCATTTACGAGGCCATCTTTTTCTGGCATGCACTTTACAAGAAAGCTGCATTTCAAATTGATGTAACCATAAAAAAAAAGGACCATGGGACTATTTTTGCAGGCTATTCTTCTGGCATATCCTCCTAGAAAGATAAAAGAAAGACGCAACCAATACATTATTTATTTAGAAAAGTGGCATTTTTACTACCTTTTTCAACCTGAACGGTGACCAAAAAAAGAAGAAGCAAACATTAAAAGCACACATTACTTTCTATTATTATAAGAAGAAACCCTACAAGATCCTGTTCTCTCCACATGTTGTGTATGAGAAATGACACAAAAAGATGAGATACACAATAAAAATATAAAATAATGTAATAATATGTTATACAATATAAAACAAAAAAAAATATTTTGAAAGCATTGTTCACATCTTGCAGGTATGATTCTAAAAAAGAAAATAAGTAAAATCAGTTTGACCAAATAACAATTGAAAAGTTGCATGTTCACTTTGGGTGCATCATCAGCAACGTCTTTCCAACAATAGGATACAAACAATGAGAAAGAAGAAGCATCTTTCTAAATAATAGCAATAAATACACCTTGTGGATGCATATTCCTTATATATTTTGCAGGAAAGCTTATCCAAAAAGAAGAAACAATAAAAAAAGTAATATGGTTTATACAATAATAAAAAATAAACCCTAAAGGTGTAAATACACTTCATACTGTAGAAAGATTAATTCAAAAAGAGGGAAAAAATGATTTCAAAATGCTAAATATTTGCAGAAATAGGCAGTCTTTAAATTCTTGTGTACTTATCAGTAGCACTTTCCTTTTACTTTATATTCTGAGATGATCCAGCAATAGCAAAAATACATAAAACATCAAATATATTGTGTAATTTGATGAAAAAAAAAACCCAGCCCAATAGGACTGTGAGACCCTTGATAGTTGCTCACTCTTTTTTGTATAAAGCATACACCAGCTCATCCAAAAAAAGGAGAAACACCAATTATTCACAACATATTGAAAAGAAATCACATGACCTCTTATTCTCAATACAAGACATATGATCCAAAAATGAGTAAACAACAAACACAAATACCAACACATCAAACTTTATGTAATGAGGAATAAACCTCATGACACTTTTCAGTAGCCATTCCATCTTGTAACCTACAGGGGAGCTGATCGATAAAAGAGAAAACAAACAGCTAAGCAAATGATTCAGATAATAACGAAACAGACACCCTTGTAAACCCCTTCACTAAAGCCTGCATTCTGTAAAAAGATGATCCAAAAAAATTAAAAAATTAAAAAACAATGAAAACACCAAACACACCCTTTCAGACCCATTTGGGCCACCTCATGATATTGTCTATTCAGATGATCGAAGAAGAAAACAAACAATAAGAACACACAATTCTGCTGTTTGAAAAAAAGAAAACAAAAGGTCCTTTCCAGTGTCATGTTTTTTTTTTTTTTTACACATATCCCATTGTACAGTTTGTTGATAAATTATTGTGAAAAACAGCAATTGTTTTGTTTGATTAAAATTCAAGAAAACTGACTTAAGACTGTGGGGCCCTTTTGGTAGTTTTTTTCTTTTTGCACATCATGCAAAAAAATATGATCCAGTAAATGATGCAAACCATAACAAATATTTTTCATAACAAAAGTAACCCTGTTTGACTTCTTTGAGTTGCCTATGTACTCTGAAGGTCCAATGATCTTAAAAAAAGGAAAAGATAAGAAAGGGATGCTATAAGACCCAGTTGTTTTGTCTTATACTCTGTGCAGGGAAGATGATCAAAATATTATTAAAATATATTATTAACAAAAAAAACCAGAAAAGTCACCATGAAAACACCAAATATCTTATCTAATTTTAAAAAGACCTATTTCAAAGCACAATTTCCCATATATCCAGCAATAAATCTAAATGTAGGGGGAAAAAAATATCAAAAAGAGCAAGGCATTTTATTTTATTTTTTAAGCCTAGACTTCTGAACATCTTTTAGTCTTGTCTTCTTTATTTGGGTCCTATAAGGTAAGTTTATCCAAAAGGAAAGGAAACATAAAATATAAGTAAATAAATAAATAAATAAATAACATTTTCTGCAAGAGATGTGATCCAATAAATAAATTCATAAATAAAATTTGTTTTGATTCATAAGAGGAACATCTGCTCTTTCAGTAGCAAGTTGTTTTCCCATATGCCCTGCAGTAAAGCTTACCCATTTATAAAAAAAAAAAAAAAAAAAAAAAAAGGACGACAAAAAGTATCTGTTAAATTCACATTAAGAAAGAAAAAAAAAAAAAAAAAAAAACTTAGGTACTTTTCTCTTCCTCTGTTCAACCCCCCATGTTCGTGGTAGCTCATCATTTAAACCTGTAATCCTGCAAGTCAATGCGCAGGGCGTAAAACAAATGGTACGATATTAGGGGTTTTATTTATTAAATGGGAGGAGAGGGCTCTGCTTTAAGCTACAGGCACAAAAAGAGAAAGTATTGTATTTTATTGTTCGGCTACAAGAGGAAAAGTTGACTAAATGTATGAGCAAATAAAGGAAAATACAACAGAATTCAATCTCAGGGGGTAAAAATATACATTACAGGCAGCACTCACTGTCAGGAAACATTTGCGTAACCCCCTGCTCTCAATATGTGTCCAGCCTAAATCCTGTCTGCTCATTAGGTTTTCAAATAATTAATTCGACTTTATTTATCCCGAGTCTGGCGCTGTCATAATGTTAATCAGAGTTGAAATTTCGCACCCCACTCATTCCCTGACCCTTGGCACCCGGATTGGCATGTTGTAATAACCTGAATCTCTCAACAGAAGCTGCGATAATTGTTACCCTATTAGCATGCAAATTGTTTAATTAATATTATTATGAGCAAGTATATAATCCGCTCGTCACTTGACCCCCAAGCCCAAATAACAACCCTGTGTGTTTCAACGTGTAGCCTTACATTTTAATGAACTCCTTTGGAAATTATCTCCTCTTTTTATCCACACTCGTCTTTGAAGCCTCTCCCCCTCTTCTTTTGTATTTTAACTTTAATTTTAACGCACACAGGACAAGATCTTATGAATAATTCCTCCCCCATTCATTTCTTTTTTTCAACATCTAAAAATTCAATAATTGCTTTCCGTCATTTCCAAGCATTCAGAGGCTGCTGTCTGTCTGTGTCTGTGCGTCTGTCCCCCTCCCCTAAACTCGGGCGCACACGGAGCGCAGAGAAAAAGGAAGGCAGCCCTTGACACAGTCTCCAGAGACTCTGCATTTAAATCCGTTTTTCTACAACCGGGTGACATTGTCAGATCCGAGCTTTAATTAACCCGATAATAAGGCGAACAAGGCCAGCATTCAGGTCCGCCTTGTTACCTTTATACAACCAGACCACTGTGGCACATGTTCACACAGTGAGGGGAAAAAACAAAGATATTTTTCTTTATTATTGGGAGTTTGACTCTGCAGCTGCAGCCCGACACATCGTCTTTATTGCATTTATGTTATGTTGATGTGGATCAATAAGAGCACATGGCCTATGGACTAATTGATTTACTTTCAATCCAAGAAAATCATGACAGATGCTTGCACACAGTTAAAGGGTTATTCTTTACTCATGGGTGCACAAACACAGACACACTTCATCCAGAACGACATTCAGAAAATAACAGAATGAGAAGTTATCAACTTTTTAATGCAGAGACTTGCAAATGCAATTCAAGACTCAACTCACTTAAACTTAAATCTAAGTAAAGGGGCAACGTAAATATCATGAAAACAGAACAAAACATATAGCATGCAAAGTATCACTTTACCTATACAGAGATGATCAAAGGGTTAAACTTTGACCCTGGGGGGGGGGAACCTCCACTAAAAGCAATATTTAGGCAAAATTACAGAACTATTTTGTATGCAAAAGCAGAATTTGTCTTTAACATCTGTGTATGTTTATGTCATTTAAGAACACGGTCAAATATCCAATCAAAGCAGTGCATAAAAAAACAGCTGAGACAACACAACATGCTTGGGAGTTGTTCCAAATTTTTGGACACTTAAAAAAGATAATGAAAATCAAGCATTGATGGGAAAAAATCTCAAGTTAGAATGTTGAGGAAAAAAAGTAAAATCCATTAGATAAAAAAATCTTAAGATACAAAGTTAGAAATTAAATAAGTCCTAATGAAATTTCAAAATAATGATTAAAACTGATTGTAACTTTGAGACAAAATGAAAATTAGGAGATTATAAGTCAAAGATGAGATGAAGTCCTGATGATGAGCAAATAAGTCAATATCATGAGATACAAAGTTGTAATTATCAGACAAAAAGTCAAAAGTCTGAGAAAAAAAGTATTACGGAATTTCTCCAAGAGTATCTATCTATCTATGAGATGAAAAGACAAATAGTAAAAAAGTTATTAAATAAGATGTAATGAGATTAAAAGCTATGACTCTTTTATAAAAGACTTTGTTATGAGAAACAACAAAATTAAATAAAAAAAGTGAAAGTTATTAGATAAAAAGTCATAATAATACAATTAACCATGCACCACAACTTTGAAATATAAAGACATAACTGTGATGAAAAACATTAATGAAATAAAAGATATGATTATGAGATACTGTGTCCTACTTTTGAACATTCAAGTCCATGTCCATACTTTCATCTTCTGCTTTGCTTATCCCAGTTTGGAGCTTGAGCCTATCCTGTGAGTGTGAGAGGCTGAGTAAACTGGACTGATCTCCAGCCAATCACAGGGCTGACGTATAAAAACAACCACTGGTACACACTTGTCATGTAGGCATTAAGACTCAACAATTAAATTCACTCTTGAGGTACTGATAAAGAAAAAAAAGACAGAAGTATGAAATAAAAAGACAATTATGAGACAAAAAGATGAATTGGACAGAAAGTCCTGAATAAAAAGACAAAAATAAGATAAAAGAAGTGAAAATCTCAAAAAAAAAAAAAAATCATAATTACATGGAAAAGAGAAACAACTTTGAGACATAAAAGACAAAATTATGTGGTAAAAAGTAACAATTATGACATAAAAATATCTGATTAAGAGAAACTCAAAGTCTGTGCACCCTTCCATCATATACTGCTGCTGTGATTCGGTGAAAGGATGGGTACACCCTGGACAGATCTCCAGCCAATCACAGGGCTGATGTTTACAAACAACTACTCTGCACACACTCACAGTCAAATCCATTTTAGACTCACCAATTAAATTTACCCTTGAGGTACTGATAAAGAAGCCTTGAACCCTGAATCTTAACCCACCAAGCATGTTTTAGTCTGTGGGGGGAAACTGGAGTACCCAAGCAAGAACCACACATGCACGGGAGAACAGACAAATGCCACACAGGGGGGCCCATATCCGGACATCAGAGTCAATCCAGCAACCTTAGTGTGAGACAACAGTCCAAAAGACAAAAGCAATTATTGTAATAAATGAATGAATGAATGAATCAATCAATCAATCAATGAACGAATGAATGAATGAATGAATTAAAAGGTCAAATTTAAAAAGATGCAAAGTCACAGTTTTGTGATTAAGTCTCAATTTAGAGATGACTTAGTATTTCAGAAGTGTGACATTTTATCCCACAGCTCAGACTTTTAATGTTGTAATGATTTAAGGATTTACTTTTTTTCCCCTCCATCAATGTTTAACTTTCTTTTCATAATTAAATATGTTCTTAAATAAGATTTCATGTTAGATGGTAAATCAGCACTTTGACTTTGCTGATATCCTACAGGCTACTCATTATACTCAGTGCTAAGTATTAAAACCTGAGTTCAAAGATTCAAATAAACCAAGACATTCAAGAACTGTTAAACACATTCAATATCACAAAAACAGAGAGAAAAAAGAAAACAAGTTAGTACACAAAGCAGCACTTTCCCTTTACTGAAGGCATATTGGCTTTGAATGTGGCTGTGCTGGTAAACAGTGGGAACCCCTGAGCCATGAGCAACATTTGACTTTGAAACAGAACAGTCAAGGAGATACTTTATACACTTTATTAATGCACTGGCAGAAATATCTTTTTGACTTGCATTTGTAAATACATACCACTTAACCGCACACAAGTTTGAAAATCTCAAAACCATTATGTCCATTCAAAAATCTGACATAAACTGTACATGAATAAAAAGAGATGTCATGTTAAAAATCATTTTAAATTGAACTTAATCTCTACATAAACTTCAATAACAGTGGCTTCTGAGCCTCACCCAATGCAACACTGGGTGAAAATATGTTACAAAAAAAAAAAAACACTTTACTTCATACTTCTGCTCACAAAGACAGAGGCAAGAGTTAGTGTTTGCACATTTATGCCATTTGATGTGAACTATCACTTTTACTCAATAGATATGTACAGGATATTACAGTGGCTGCAACACTTTGACCTTGAAATGGTGGAAACCCTTCACCAAAAGTGACACCTAGCTAGAGAAGGATAAAAAATGCTTTATTATCTACTTTTGCATGCAACAACAAAAATTTTATTTGCAAATACACACCATTAAATCAAAAAATGAACATTCAAACAAGGTGTTAAAGAGCATATGCATAATGAAACATGTTAAGTCATATTTAGCACATAATATAGCTCTTTGACTCCTACAGCCATATATGTTATACATCTCAACCTTAAGACAGCAGGAGTCCTCTCATCTTAAGCAACATTTCAGTGAAAATAATACAAAATACTTTTACTGACAGCACACTAGCATGTGTTAATATATGCTATTTAAATCAAAAAGTAAACATTAAAATAAGGTGTTCATCTTAAAAGCACCAAACACTTTTGAATATACACACAATGAAAACAGAATGAAAACAAAAGCTGGCACATGAGACACGACTCTGAGCCAACTGAGGCAGAGGCTGTAGCTGCTGTACGACACATTTAGACAACAAACTCCTCACCTACAGCGACATGCAGAGAAAAGCAGAAAACAAACAGACATTACCATATAGGGAAGAAGTTTGACTTGCATGTGATATAATACATTCAAACAAGATCACACATTCAGAACTGTTGAAAACCCTTAAATACTTCACTTACAAAATGAAAACAAAATTCAGATACAAGTTTAAAAAAATAGCATAGAGTTTGTATTGTACTCACAAGAGATGCCTATCAACTGCTTTTGAGCCTTAACCTTTAGACAGCAGAATTTATTCAAAGCAACATTTAAGAATGATTACCAGAAGAGCACAAACCTCTGCCAAGGCTTTTCCAACATCGTCAGGGAAGTTATTGTCAGAAATGTGGAAAAGTGCCCTCTCTCATGTTATGAAGAAATTCTTTACACCCTGGATCTGTATTCTGATTCATATCACCACCGAAATCGAACCATTTTTCCTTGTGTCATGAACTACATGCTCTGAAAATCATCAAAATATGCTCATAACTTTTTGAGTTATCCTGTCTACAAACTAAAAAAATTCAAAAAAATACAACAAACGCCAGTAAAAACATAACCTCCTTAGTGGAGGTAAAAATCAGGGGTGCACAGATGAGTCAGTTTGTCACTGGTGTCAGCCACTATCGACCCCATTTACAGATAATAGCCATCGCCTGATAATAAAGCATGAACAGATATCAGCGCAGATGACATCCAACACAACAAACTAAGGATTGTCTTATTGGGCAGAATAAGTGACCTGTTGGACAAGCTCTGATCTACTGTAATGGTCAGTCTTGAAAGTGGAAACTGTTATCATTGAGGAGAAGTTAAACTTAAGGAGGTAATCCAAGTATGAGTATCAGAAACTGGCTAAACGTTTAATTCAAGCATTGGTCTCAATAATGGTTTTTTTACAATCCATGCATCAAGACAGAAAATATAATAATTTATTGTCTACATCTGTACGCACAAAAACCCAAGTAATTTAACACATCCAGTAATACAACATTTACATAAAGAAAATAAAGAATTGAATTAAAAAAAAAAAAAAAACATGAAAACTGCATGTAAAATGAACTTTCAACTTACAGAGATTAAACATATTTTTAAGGAAATCTTTAAAAAAAAAAAACACCAGTGGAAACACAAATACGAGAAAAAAGAGG